>LZPO01027591.1:21586-32966 GCA_001675575.1 Neotoma lepida
AATTGGTATCCCAAACCCTCCACTGGAAGTCCTGGCTGGCCACAGGAGATTGCTGATTCAAGCTCCTTATCTCCTATCACTAGGAGTTTTATCTAGGGTCACCCTAATCAAGTCTCGGGAGTTTTTATTGCACTAGGTTTCTAGCTCATCCCAGAGATGTCCCGTAAATCCAGATGTCTCTTATAGTACTCTCTCCATCCATCTTCCCTCCAACTGATCCCACCTGTTCCCATACCCAGACCTCCATCCAGACCCCTTTCCCATTCATCAGATATGTCTATGCTCCTTCCCCATTACAGTGAGATTCATGTGCCCCCCTGCCTTGAACCTTCCTTGTAACTTAGCTTTTCTCAGTCTGTGGATTGTAGTATGGTTATTCTTTATGTTGTGGCTATTACCAACTTATAAGTGAGTTCATAACTTATTTGGCTTCCTGGGTCTGGTTTACCTCGCTTGGGAATTTTTTTTCACATTCCATTTGCCTGCAAATTTCATGATGTCATTGTTTGTTTATTGCACATTTTTTTCTTTATTAAGAAATTCTTTATTAATTTTACATACTAATCACAGATCCCCCTCTTCCTTCCTCCTGTCCCTCCAATCTCCCCATCCCAATCCACCACCCATTCCCTTTTACAAGAAGGTAAGGCCTCTCATGGGGAGGTACATTTAGTAGAGGCAGGTCCAAGCCCCTCCCCCTGCATCAAGGCTGTGCAAGGTGTCCCATCATAGGTAGTGGACTCCAAAAAGCCAGCTCATGAGCCAGGGTTGGATCCTGATCCTAATGCCAGGGGGTCCCTTAAACAGATCAAGCTCACAACTGTCTTGCTATGCAAAGGGCCTAGCCCAGTCCCATGCAGGCTCCACAACTGTTGATCTAAAGTTCATGAGTTCCTACTAGTTTGGTTTGGTTGTTTCTGTAGGTTTCCTATCATGGTCTTGATACCCTTGCTCATAGAATCTCTCTTCTCTCTCTCTTTGACTGGACTCCTGGAGCTTGGCCTGGTGCTTGACTATGGATCTCTGTATTTGCTTCCATCTGTTACTGGAGAAAGGCTCTATGATGACAGTTAAGATATTTGCTGATCTGATTACTGGCATAAACCAGTTCAGGCCCACTCTCCACTATTGCTAGTAGTGTAAGCTGGGGTCATCCTTACAGATTCCTTGGAACTTCTCCTAGCACTCAGTTTCTCCCTATCCTCATGATGTCTCCCTCTATCATGGTATCTATTTCTTTGCTCTCCCATCTATCTATCTAAAATATAACTGTTTAATATTGAAAACATACCTATCATGACTACAAATTTGAGTGTTAATAGATAACTACTAATCTGCATTTCTTAATTATCCTACATAGCTTTAAAAAACTAGAACTTTACATTTTTAAATGAATTGCATAGGAACAATACCTTATATAAGAGTAGAAACATACATACAGTATGTTCTAACAAAATAACCTTAAATCTGCATCAATATACAAAAATCCATACCAATGTAAAATATTTAAGATGAATAGTTGTTTTTTAGTTTAAAAGTAGATTCAATAATCTACCCCTTTCCCTATCATNGCTGTAGTATATCCTCTATTTTCTTTNCAGAAAGAGATCCTTGAATCTAATNTCCCATGATTAGTTTCTTGTATGAGTAATTACGAGNCAATCCCACATAGTTTATCTAGTAATTTACAGAGTTTAATGTTAGGGTAACTTACAACCAGTAAGAATTCAAGTACAGATCCAGGGGAGAGGATACACAATCCAGTGGAAAACTCTGGCTTGCATCCAGTCAAGCATCTGAAACCGGGAACTNTCCAGGCGATTCCAAAGCAGGATGAGAGGAGGAGAAGAGNCAGTTATGTAGGCACCTCTAGTCTTAAGAGGCTCCCCCTGAGCCACACCCTAGGGGGAGGTCTTAGGCAGGTGTCGTAGTTACCTGTTGTCGCTATAGGGGCTGTGTCCCAAGACCAAAGCCAAAGCAGCTATCCACTACGTCTTTTTCCCTTACTCTGAGCATTAACAGTTTGCAAACAACTCACCTAAAATTATGACGAACATTCATAACACACTAAATGACTCTGGAAACTAGCAAGAGAGGATTAGNTAGAATGAGAAGGATGGATGTGTGGGTTTCACCAAGACACAATATATCCAGATATGATATTTTCAAACAAATAAAAAATTCAACCCATGACCTGGTGTGGTGGCTCACACCTTTAATCCAAACACTTGAGAAGCAGAGGCAGGAGAGTTTCTGTGAGTTCCAGCCCAGCCTGGCCTACATAACTAGCTCCATGAGAGCTAGGGTTCCACATAAAGATCCTATTTACAAACAACAACAAAAAATAATTAAACCCATAAGCAGAAGAAAAAGACAGTCAGATGAAAAAAATTTAAAATAGGACGAGGTCACAGGGCCTACATAGAATAGGCCCTTGGACTGACANGTGTACAAATNCTATGCGTTCAGAGTCCAAGAAAACTCCAGTTTTTCTTCACATCCTTGTTATAAGATATGCTGAATGGTCACATTAACATTTGTAGTCAAAGCAGGGCTGGTTAGAGCTGACAGGCTGGATTTGCTCTAGTACATACCTAAGAGGCAAGGAGATGGTGTGTTAAATGGGCACTCACCATACACATTATCATCCAGTGTTGGGTTATGACAGGGGGGATACCCTTGAGAGAAAAATCCCTTTTCATGGGGCCTAACCTGGGTCTGGAACCCATGNGTCTTCTTTCACTTTTCACCAACAGATCCAGTGACTTACTAAGCTCTGACCAGCTAGCAGAGGTCTGAGACACAGAGATATCTCCCTGCACTGGACCATTCAATGGATGGAATGAGAAATTCAACATTGTTCTTCGGTTCCAGTGGGGTCTGTTTGCACCACATATCTAGTAGTATTCCATCTCTGTAGAGATGGTATTCATGGGATTCAGTGGTCCTCTCACACAAGATTGAGTGCTCCAGATAACCACAGAACTTGTCTCAGCCCAGAGCATGGGTTTGGAGAGGGTCCATGGTAGTCNTTAGATCAAATACCTTCCTGGTATCTCCAGGATCAGCCCATATCTGGTAATGACCAATGCTATTGCCCAGGAGTGACTCCTGGTAACTAGTTAGAAAAAAGCAACATGNGAATTATGGAATCCAACCTCAGCCTTGGAAGAGAGTGCTGTGTAAAAGGTTTGTCCCTGAAATCCAGTCAGGTCNTGTTTATTTTTACAGTCTCCTGGATCCCACTCCCAGTGTTTTCTGATGTANCAGTGGTAAGCTACATGTCATGTTATCTCCAAGACCACAATGCCACCTCCCTTCTTCACAACTCACCCATACAGAACTGGGTTGTGAAAGTAAAATTCAATGCATCTCTTCAAAGGGGCCAGAGGTCTGGCTTGGTGGACAGGCTCACAGTGTATGGTTGATGGAGGATGATGCTAGCTTTCATGTGATTTTCATTACAACAGCCCAACAAGCAGGNGCATTCCACTCCCTAGGTGCCTGGTTATCATTTCCTCAATGCTCTGACTGGGGCAGCCTTAAGTCTTTGTACTCATTTCTTAAGGAAATGNTGTTCCCCTAATGGTTGCACAAGATGCTTAGAATCAATGAATTTTTAGACCTAAACAAGACATTTATAAGACCCACTTCTAAGGCTCAGAAAATACCATGTAAAAGAGAGCAGAAATAATATATGTACCAAAACATAGTATAGACAACTGTGAAGTGCTAACTCCTTGGCATGACATAGCTATTATGATCATGAATGTGAAAGTCATGATCACTTTCTTTAACCCTGCATCATATAGTCAACAATCAGTTATAGATGTCAAAGATGATGAGGGGCTCCAGATACTCTACCCCTACCACTGCTGAACTATTTAATACTGACAGATTCTGGGAGATGCAGAGTTGTTGTATCAGTTTTGCACCCATTGTTGGTGATCTCTCCATGCTCCCATTGAGAGTTTTTAAAACTCTTGTTCACAGACATGACACTGGNGAACCTCTGTTAGTCACAAACAAAACAAAAAGACAAGAACATACAAATTGATTTATATGGAAGTGGGGGATTCGAGAGGGGTAGGAAAGAGATAAACAGAGTGAAGGCCAGAATAATTTAAATGCATTATATCCATTCACTAACTAATCAAATATCAAATTTCATTAATAAAAATGTTAATAAGACACTTGAGAGATAGGTTAGCATTTAAGAACACTGGCTCTTCTTTTAGAGGACCTTAGNTTGTGATCATAATAAATAAATAAATCTTGAAAGTAAGAGAAAGAAAAAAAAAGAAAAAAAGAAAGACTGAGTGCTTTGGAGTCAGTTGGAGTAAATATCTCAACATTTTATAAAACTCTGTTAAAATCTCTCTGGATTGTCACTGATTCCTTCCCACATGTCATGCTTTCTGTGCTGTTCAATAAATACACACAAGCTCTTTTTTGGGGACTTTCACTCACATACCATGAAGGCATTTATTGACACACAGTAGAAATACTACAGACAAGTCAGAAACCATGAATAGCAGACAAAAGGGACATAATTTTATTTTATTTATATTTATATGATTAATTTCTAATGATAGAGAAAAAGTAGGTGAAGTTGGGTGGATTGGAGCTGTGGAGGANCTTGGAGGAACTTGTAGAGAGGAAAATGTGTAAGATTAATTACAAGGCCAACCCAAATAGTTTATATAGCAATAAAGATATTTTATTTCAGAGACAACTTACAGAATGAGGGAGGAAGCAGATACAGGAACAGAGAAGGAGAGTGACACAATCCAGTGGAGGACTCTGGTTCAGTCTTCAGTCTGGCTTCTGAGACTGTGAGCCATCCAGGAGCAGAAAGAGAAGGGGCCAGTCATGTAGGCACCTCTAGTCTTAAGGTGGTTCCCCCTGAGCCACGCCCTAGGGGGAGGTCTTAGGCAGGTGTTGTAGTTACCTGTAGTCACTATAGGGGCAGTCCCATGGTCAAAAGCCAAAACAGCTATCCACTACATCTCCTCCCTTTTGTCTAAATAAGAAAGTTCTAATCTAATNTAAAGCTATTTACATTAAGAATAATAACCTAGACAAGGTGAACTACACCAACAATAACAACACCAAACAAAAAACACATACTAAAATCCAGAGGAGTCTGGAGTATAAATAACTGTCATGTCACAGAGATCATTCCAAAATATGTCCTATCCCGAAGAACCTGAATCTAATATTTAATACATTCTATCTGAAATACACGAAGATTGTAACTGTAAATATCTAGTCTTCAACTCCATCAAAGACCTGAGAAGGANTAAAATAACACCTGAGGAACGGAGGAAGATTGCAAGCAACTTTTGGGAGACTTACGAGAGTAGATAGAGACAGCTGACAGCCTGGACAATCACCTAGAATCTCTCTGTATCATTGATGCATTCAGGTTGCCTCCAGGCCTAGAGTATTTGTCAGACCATTTTCAGAAGCAGGTTTTTTGAAAGACTATCTTACCCTGTCTTGGCTGAGTTCAGTAGTTGCTTTTCTTTGTGTTCTGCTCATATCAGAGAGACAGTATTCATACTGTCAGCGGTCAAGGCAAGGGCAGTTCTTGGCCTGATAGGCCATTTTTGTGCCAAGAAGACGACAAACTTCCAATGACGCGATGGAAATGTGTCAGAAGCCCAACATTCTCTAAGGATCAGATCAGTGCTGCCAGGAGCAATCATGTCTCACATCAACAGAATTCTAAGTTATTAAAACACTTAAATGCCATATTCTCTAGGTCTATGAAGTNTTTGAAGACTACCTATCCATCTGTTTCTGTAAGTCTGGAAATTCTAACTAACATAACTAAAAAATGACAAGCATGCATGACTATAACTCAGTAAGTCTTCTCTACTAAAAGTAACTTAAGGACTAAAGCTNCACATAACAAAATAAACAGTCTGTAGGCAGATGTACCATAAGNACAATGACCTCAAGATTTTGACAATACACAAAATAGCTCAACCAGAGGTAGGAATGTATATATAGTGCAATATGCAATATAACAATGATCCTGAATATATATCAATATACAAAATACCCTAAACAGAGGTAGAACATATATACAGTATGACAAACATAATTTTACATTTGTATNATATATAAAATACTTCAAGCAGTTTGTATCAATATACAAAATATTTCAAGCAGAGGTAGAAATATATGTATATTACAACCAATATAGTTCTGTATTTGTATCAATATACAAATTATCTTAAAACAGGAATATAAAAATAGTTTGCATTTATATCAATATATAAGAATCAATATCAGTGTAAATTTTCTAAGGCTGATAATTTTACTGAATTAGTTTACTAATAAATACAGTAATCTACCTTAATATCCTATCCTTATCCATTCCCTTTTTTCTTTTCTAAAAGAGAATACTGAGTCCACAGTTATTGCTCCACCCCCAACCCTACAACCATCCCTCCGTGACCCTGAGAAAATGAAACATTTGGGAGAGGGGCATCATTTTCTTATAATTGCTTCCTGCTGAAAAAGCGGTGATAGTATCTCTGTGATGTGCTGTAAAAGAACTTAGATTATTAAATCTTAATAGGTCTATCCATTGAGTATGTGGCTAACCTCAGGAATGGCTAAAATTGTCTAATATTCAGGATAGAATTGTAGTGTGATGGACCATCTCATCTAACAGAAGTTTTGTCTGTTGTCCCATGTCTTTCCGCAGCTGTTGTTCCTTTCTCGTCAGCATTGAGAAAATTCAAGGTTAATAAAGCATTATGCAATCTATTTCTAGGAGTCATTGTTACCTGTTGTTGTTTATTTAGCATCTCCTTTAATGTTCGATTGAATCTTTCTATGACTGCTTGGCTTGTGGGATTGTGTGGTATACCTGTAACATGCTTTATATTATAATAAGCAAAAAACTGTCTCATTTTATTGGAGACATATGCTGGGGCATTATCAGTCTTGATTTGTACAGGTATTTCCATGATGACCATAGCTTCTAATAGATGTGTAATCACAGAATCAGCCTTTTTAGAACTCACAGGAGTTGCCCACTGAAATCCTGAATAAGTATCAATAGTATGATGTACATACTTTAATCTTTCAAATTTTGTGAAATGAAACACATCCATCTGCCAAATTTTATTTTTTTTGTATACCTTTTGGATTGCTCCATGCAGATTAATGGAGTTTGGTTATAGAAGGAACAAGTAGGATATTTTCTTACAATTTTCTTGGCTTGTTGCCAAGTAATGGAGAAATCCTTCTTCAAACCCTTGCCATTTACATGTTTCTTATGAAATTCTGAGGCTTCCAGCACATTTCCTATTAGTAACTGATCAATCTCATCATTACCTTGTGCTAGAGGTCCTGGCAGACCTGTATGGGATCAGATGTGAGTTATATATAAGGGATGCTTCCTATTTCTGATTATTTCTTGTAACTGAATAAATAACAAAGTTAGTTCTGACTCGTCAGAGATAGATTCTACAGTCTCAATATGTAAGACCACTCTCTCAGCATACTGAGAGTCAGTAACTATGTTGAGAGGTTCTGAAAAAAGCCATTAATACCAACAGAATAGCATACAATTTCAATTTTTGAACTGAATTATAAGGACTTTGAACCACTTTACTTAAGTTTTCTGATTTGTAGCCTGCCTTTCCTTGTTTGTTTGCATCTGTATAAAATGTGCAGGCTCCATATAAGGGTGTTTCCTGCACAATGCGAGGTAGAATCCAATCAGCTCTCTTTATGAGTTGAATTCTATCACTTTTGGAATATTTGCTGTTAATCTCTCCCAAAAAATTGCGGCAAGCTCTTTGCCAAGGTTCACTTTCTGCCTATAATTTGTCAATTTCATCTTTAGTTAAAGGTACCACAATTTCAGCTGGGTCTATTCCTGTTAATTGACAAAGTCTCAATTTTTCTTTTAAAATCAAGTCAGAGATCTTTTTTACATGTTTTTAATTTTTTACTCTGCTTATTTTGTAGAAATATCCATTCCAATATAATATCTTTCCTCTGCATTAAAAATTCTTGTAGGAGAATGCTTAGAGGGTAAGATAACCAAAATACAATAAAACTTTGGATCCACTCGATCTACATCTCCTTCTTGTACTTTCTGTTCTAATAAAGCCAATTCTCTCTCAGCTTCAGCTGATAATTCTCTTGGACTATCTAGGTCCTTGTCACCTTCTAAGGTTTTGTACAGATTACACAGTTCATCATTTTTTATCCCAATGACAGTTTATAGATGGGAAATGTCTCCAAATAATCTTTGAAAGTCATTAAGAGTCCATAATCGATCCCTCCTAATTTGCACCTTTTTGGGTCTTATTTTTTTGTACACCTATTTTATATTCTAAGTAATTAATAGAATCTCCTCTTTGTATCTTTTTGGGAGCAATTTGTAATCCCAAACAAGGCAATTTTTTTTTGTTTTTTCAAACTTTTTTAAATGTATCTGTGTTTGAATCAGCTAGTAAAATATTGTCCATGTAATAATAAAGTATAGATTTAGGGAATTGTTTATGTATTACTTCCAATTGCTGTTGTACAAAGTATTGGCACAGGGTTGGGCTATTTAACATTCCCTGTGGGAGCACTCTCCATTGATATCTCTTGACTGGTTGAGAATTATTATAAGTAGGCACCATGAAGGCAAATCTTTCTCTGTCTTTTTTTGTAAGGGTATTAAGAAGAAACAATCTTTTAAATCAATGACTATAAGAGGCCATTCTTTAGGTAACAGAGTAGACAAAGGAATTCCAGATTGAAGAGAGCCCCTTGGTTGAATTACCTTGTTAATTGCTCTCAAGTCTCTTACCATTCTCCATTTACCAGATTTCTTTTTAAAAAACAAATACAGGAGAATTCCAAGGGCTAATAGATTTTTTAATGTGTTGAGCATTAAACTGCTCTTGAACCAGTTGTTCTAGAACTTGTAGTTTCTCTTTGTCAAAGGCCATTGTCCAACCCAGACAGGTTTATAAGTTAACCATTATAAAGGTAGGGCTGTTGATACTTTTGAGAGTTCAACAGCCTGAAAGATTGGTGGCTGTTTTTATAGTATGTTATAATATTATTTCGAGAAACATGTATTGATCTGTATTCCCTTTCTGAGGCTGTAGGAATTTTAATCTGGGTATATCACTGCTGTAATAGATCTCAGCCCCAAAGATTTACTGCTACAATTGCTACATATGGCTTTAGCCTTGCTCTCTGTCCTTCTGGGCCTATGCATTAAACCCATCTCAAACTCTGCTTTATCTGAGATAGGGTTCCAATCCCTAAAAGTTGAATGTCTACTTCTTTAAGAGGCCAGTTTGGATGCCATGATTTTGGTATAATTATAGTCACATACACCTTGTGTCTACCAAACCCTCCAGCATAATACCATTAAACTGAATTTTAAGCTTTGGTCTTTGTTCATTTATGGAAGTCTGCCAAAATATTTGCTTTATTGTGTTCTTTGGAACGTTTAATTCATCTGTCAGAGTTGTTCTATCATTCAGTGCAGTATTGTTCTTTACATTAGGCATTGGCTTATTTAATTCTCCTGGAAAGGAATTTCCTCCACAGTTGCTGGAAACATTTGGATCATGTTCGATTTGGGGGCCTGCAAGAGACTCCTGAGGTGTTTCCCACCAGTAAGGAGTTGCCTAGTATATCTATTACTGATCTACACACATTGGTACAATATCGACCTTTGCTACATCTTCTACATAATCCAGAGGGTTGGGGTCTCCTGTTCTGATTATTTCTAGAAGGAGTATTACTTGTAGGAGCACCCTATGTACAGTTTCTACTTATATGACCTTTTGTACCACATTTAAAACATTTGGTATTCTGGGGCCTTCTTCTACCTCTGGAAATTGCTTGTCCTATCCAAGCCTCATTACATTGGTTAAGAGACTCAACACCATTAGTATATTGAATCCATTCTTCCAAGGGAGCTGCTCTGACCTTTAATGATATGAGTATTCTTTAGCATTCTGTATTAGCATTATTAAATGCCAAGGACTCAGTTACTATTTGTCTTAAATCTTTATCTGATACAGCTTTATTTATAGCTGTGGTCAGTCTTTGTAGAAAAATCAGTGAAGGGTTGTCTCGGACCCTGAAATATCTTTGAGTATACCTCAGTTGGTTTTCCTGGTTCTGGAATTTTTCCCAAGCATTTAGAGCTGATGTATGGCATAGGGATATTATATGCTCATCACAAGAGGATTGTACATTTCTATCAGCGAATTGTCCCTCCCCTAGGATTTGATCCTGGGAGACTTGAAAACCTTTGATTTTTCCTCGTTGTTTCAGACTTCTAGCTTCCTCCCTCAGCCAGCTTTTTCATTGTAACTGCTGGCTCTATTCTAGCACAGCTGAACTTAATTGCTTTCAATCATCTGGAGTGACGCAATTGGAGGTAGACCACGAATTTATCATTTGTTTTACAGATGTCTAATGTATGCCATCGGTTACAATTGCTTCCTTCACACTTTTAAAATCCCTCATAGAAATTGGTTCCAAAACATATTTTATGTATGGTTGAAGGTGTGCCTCATCTGCTGATCTCTCACGGAGGATGACAAGATATGCCATTGTGTGAGAACCATCTATAGATGTTACTACTTGCATAGGCTTGCCATTCTGGTTATTAACTCTCTTGTTACCTTTACTGAGAGTTTCTTCTAGGGTTTGTATACGAACACCTAAGTTTTGTTTCAGTGAATGGACCTCCTCTATTGTAAGAGATTTTAGATTTTTTATGACATCCTATAACTTGTTACATTCTTCTAAAACACATGATTTCATAGATTTTATTTTATCAGTTAATGACAATCTTTCTTCCTTATAAAGTGTCTGAGCAGTAGTAACATCACTCTGAAGAGCTAATTTTTATGTATTAAATATTTATATTTATTATCAATAAAATCTAATCTGTTTGTACATTTATTATTAATGGACTGAAATTTCTGTAATAAGTTAGCAGATTCCAAACTAAGGAGTCTATCATTTAATTTTGAATTGTTTACTTGTAACTCCTGATTAGCAGATTTCAAAGTAAGAATCTCTTTATTCAAATCCGTAGTTGTATGCTGTAAATCCTGAGTAGTAGCTTCCATAGAAAGAATTCTTTTGTTTAAAATTTGGTTGCTACCTTCCATAGAAACAATTTTTTTTATTTAAATTTTGGTTGGTATGTTGCAAAGCCTGTATCAGTTCTAATAATGAGTCATCCTTGTTATTAGTATTATACCAGGTCTTAATTATTATGTAAATTATTAATGTAAATGTCAAAGTGGTTATTCCTAAACACATTGTGGAAGGTTCATAATTTTTCCATTTTAATTCATCCATTATAGAAGCAAAAAAGTTA
>LZPO01027591.1:99938-127737 GCA_001675575.1 Neotoma lepida
AGGAAACTACTATCAACTGATGACCACTAGAAGAAGGAGAATTAGTCTCTCTAAGGCATGAGCCTCTGGAATTTTTCAGACAAATACAATACCATTGGACAAGCTAATCATCATCTTACTACTACAGGAAAAGCTATTGTCTCTCAACCTATTAAATTCTGTCACCAATGTATATATTGTATTTCCTGGGTTTTTTTGTGATCACAATTGTGTAAAGGTCCACACCAACATAAAAAGATTTTATTTGTAGTTATTTGTTATGTGTTTTTATGACTTTATTTACTTACTGNATGTGGGGAGCACACCAAGAAGTTAGGTGGAGGTCAGAGAACAACTTGTAGGAGTCAGTTTTTTCCATCCGCTATGTATGTCCTGTTGATTAAACTTAGGATTATCAGGCTTGGTAGCAAGTGACTTTACTTGCTGAGATATCTTATTGACCCTAGTTTACTTATTTATTTTTTGAGACCAGGTTTATGTATTTAGTCCTAGCTGTCTGGGAGCTTAATATGTCTTAATATGTCTTGCAGGTTGACCACTGACATATAAAATTATACAGTCTCTACTTGCTAAGTGAAAGCCATTGGCCACCAAGCCATGCCTATTTATTTATTTTAACACAAGGTCTNGTGTGTTCCCACCTGGCCTCTTACTCCTATGGTTATGTAGCTGAAGATTAATTATATTGACCTGCTGCTCCTCCTGTCAACACCTTCAAAGTGCTAGGATTTAGGGTGTGTACAATCACACCTGGCCTTTGGTGGCTAATGTTTGAAGCATGACCCACTCTGTACTCCAGGCTAACATGAAATTCACTAGTTATCACAAGGTGGACAGAAAACAAAGGCAATTCTCCTGCCTCAGCCACCCTTGGGTTGGGATTACCGGTCTGTGCAACCAAGAGTTAAAATTTCCTGTTTCATAGCATTCATGAGTAATGTCATTAAAATTAGTAGTCAGTTTAAGACCCCTCCTTCTATTTAATCTGATTTCAATTGATAATTGAGAAATCTGCTTTATTTCCAAAATTTGTGAAGTTAGTTAACATGAAGTCATGTTCCCAAAAATTCCAAGAATCCCTTAAAAGTCTCCATTAAGCATCCTTGCAGGCAGAGGGTCATTACTTTTTGTTCTTGGGGACAGGCTCTGGGTTAGTGACTGCCAGGGCAGCATATAGACTGGCTCTTCTGGGACATCCCCTGCCTGGGAGGGAGGGAGTGCAGCTGTCTCCTGTCTGAGTGTCATGTTGAANGACTAGGCATAGGTCACATCCTGGGGCTCTTCAGATTTTGCAGCCTGCAGTGGGANAGAGTGAGAGGAAGATATATGTCTTAGGGGAACCTGCAGNGCTAGGGACAAACAGGACAAACTTTAGGGTCCATCTCTCTGTTCTCTTCTGCTTGTCCTCCTTTGGTGTCTAGCAATTCTCTTGACATGACAGAAGGTAGGACAGATCTTGCCCTCCTGAGCAAAGAGGGTTTCACTTTGGCATATATANATCTCCCAGGGGACCTTCCTCAGTTGGTCTCTGTAGCATGGCAAGAGTGAGGTANAGATAGTGTCTCCTTGTTGCCCTGGGGATCTCTTCTGGCCAGGTTTTCAAAGCATGGCCAAACTGAACTGTTTAGGCTACCTTCCTACNGGTCTGCCCTCTAATCCTGACACTCTAACCCTTGCTGTCTTGCCTCCAGCCATACAGTCCAACTTCTAGCAANACATGTTTCTGGTGGNGGGAGAGATGGCTCTGTTCTTAAGAGNACTGGCTGCACTTGCAGAGGACCTAGGTTCCCACTACCCACATGGTACTNTATAATCATTTGTAATTCCAGTTCTAGGAATGTGACATGCTTTTCTGACCTCTGCAGCACCAGGGAGACATGTGGTATACAGATATGCATGAAGGCCAAACACCCATACACATGAAATGAATTACAAAATGAAATGGTTCTCCTCAATTTTCTTTGTCCTTCTGTGTCCCCTGCCTGCAGTTGCTGGTCCCTTAGATATCTCTGTGGACTTGTCCATGTGGGTTTCCTCCTCAGAAGACACCTTTGAGAGTCCTCCCTTGTAATTCACGCTGGCCCTCTCTGTTCCCACATACGCCAGCCACATCTGCTTTCTTTTCCCAAACACTTTGCACTGTATACACTCTGCATTTATTACTATGTTGCTTCATGGTGATCAGAGAGTGTGCTCTTTTCTCTAACTCTGATCCATGCAGGGAGCTGGTAAGGAGGGGGTTACTTGTGACAGCTGTGTCAGTGAGTGGGGGTATTGGAGGCATCTGGATTTATTTAGTCCTATGACCTCTGAGTTCTTAGATGCATATTAACAACCAAACTGATACTGAGGGCCCCAAAAAGGTGACATCACGGAGGAAGCAGATGGTCTCAGGAAGCCAGGGGAGAGTAAGACCAGAGCACGTAGGAGGCAGATGATGCTCTAGAAAGGAGTGGTCAGCTGTGGATGTTGCTGAGGGCTCAGGGAGGGAGAACAAATAAAGACTCCTGAACTAATCTGGGCCCTAAGTCTTTAGCACTGCCAATAGGGACCGGGANCTCACCTAACTGTGGAGCTCCACATCATGTTCAGGCTGCATTTTCTCCACTGAAGCATCTGTCATAGGAGAACAAANAGAATGTCTTCAGAGCAGAGTCTAGGGATGTCTCAGACCCTTAGTTTCCTGCATTGCCCCAGGTGGGAACAGAGTTTTGATATCCCTTAGTTCACAGTGTGAAGTTCAGGCCCAATNAGCAAAGACCCCAGAGTCTCTCCACCGCCCCTGTAATGCTGAGTCCTCAGACATCTCCTTCCCCAGGACCCTCTTTCTCTTACAAATGATTTCNTTCTTGGTGGCAGCAGCTGGGTTTGATCTGTAGAGACAAGAAGATGTCAGTTGAGTGAGATGTGTCAGGCANGGGGTGGGGTGTCTATGTCTCNGGCCATGAGTTACCTCTTCTGGGAGCCTCTGTTCCTGGTTACTGGCTCTGCAGNTCCTANAGGAAGTTGCGATTCTGTCTCTTTCTGGGCTGAAAGAGAGAGAAGAGTCTGATCTAGGAAGGCATTANGCTCCACTCCCAGGCATATTCTAATACAAGGAAGGAAGAGAACTTTATAACACNTGGATGAATTAGCAAATGTCCCAGGCCGTGGTAAAGAGCACAGAACACCTAAAATCCCACAGGTTCTGGGATGATGTGTTTTCTGATCTAAGATCTGTGAGTGTTTCTAAGCTGCTGTTTCCCCATTTTAGGTTTCCCTGGTGTTGGTGTCCTGATTCCCTTCTTCGATAGCCCACAGGGGTACCTCTTACCAACCGAGATCCTGGAAACCCACACCCTACTCACCGTGCTTCCTTTTTTTGCCCTTTTTCCTTTGTCGGAGAAGGAAGAATATGAGGATGAAGAGGAACAGGAGGAAACCCACAGAAGCTCCAATCAGAGGCTTCAGGTACCTTTCCAGTCCTGAGGCACAGGTAACATCATGAGTGGGCATGGTTGCTACTTACCTAAGCACCTACTGTGTGCCAGGCCCATGCCGGGTCTTTGCACTCATCATCTCCCATCCTCACAGTCATGCAACAAGGAATTGTCTCTTTTCNTATCCAGCCAGTTCACCTGCCTCAGATCACCTGACTGGAAGTGGCAGAGCTGGGAGTTGAACCCAGGGACTCTGATGTCCAGCCATGTTCTCCACACCAGAGCTGAGAAACATAAGCTGGGAGAAAGGCGCTGGAATGTCATGATATGAACCTGTACTCCACCCTTGTACATGTCATCACCATTGTGGGACAGACCCACGGCAGAATCACGTTCTGGAGGCCTCCTCTATCAGGAAAGATGTCAGTACAGGAAGAAACTTAGACATGTGGGCCAGGCTTCTCACCTTTATGCTCAAAGAAATAGCAGCCAGCCCAGAAAGGGAANGGCTTGGCCAAGTCAGCATCTCCAGGAACAGCTGTATCAAGCCCATAACTAGCTATTCCCCACATGGACCCCACCTTCCAATAGAATATTTAGCTTTCTGAAGCCTGACTTCGCGTAGGTGAGAGGTTGATTCGTTTTTTTTTAAAGATTTATTTATTATGTATACAGCGTTCTGCCTGCATATATGCCTGTAGGCCAGAAGAGGACACCAGATCTCATTACAGATGGTTGTGAGCCATCATGTGGTTGCTGGGAATTGAACTCGGGACCTCTGGAAGAGCAGCCAGTGCTCTTAACCACTGANCCATCTCTCCAGCCCCAGAGAGGTTTATTCTTAGAATCTCTGAGGCAGGATGGGGAGGTGAATGTCTGGGTTCCCTGATCTCCACCTCNTCCTCCTNCCTCATTCTCTAGGCTTAGCCTAAACANCTCTCTCTGGATGCCACCTTCTGTAGCCTAAACTAAGTCTTGGGTTTCTGGAGTCTCATTTAGGATTTCTGCTTGCCTCCCACACTCACAAGTTGAAGTGACAGTGAAATGAGGNCTTCAGTGGGGTAAGAGNTGTGAGGCANNCTGGGGATGGAACATGCTCCCTACACAGACATGCCTGATACTCACCAGCTGTTGTCATGGGCCATGGGCTGGAGGCTCCAATGGGTCCTAGAAAACAGAACAAGAGGATGATGGTTAGATGCTAATCCAGGAGTCCTGACTCTTCTCACTGTCATATATCTGTCTTGTAACTCCTCATGATTCTCATGCTGTCTATTCCCAACCTAGACTGCAATAGAGGATGGAGTGGGCATTGCTTGAGAGACCATGACTGGCATCCACTTTTTCTACTAGGGAAACTGCCTTCTGACTAACCCTTCCTATTGTCTTCCAANTCAAGAGCTCTCTTAAGGTTTGAATTATGAGTCAGCCAGACAGTTCAGGGTCACTTCACCTGAGACNATGAGCTCCACGGAGGCACTGGCAAATGACAACAGGTACGGTGATGAGTCTTGAGAACCATAGCACCTGTAGCTTCCTGAAAGGGCAGAGGTCACAGCACTCATGGAGAATTCTGCCTGGAACTCCTGAGCATGGAACTTTGATTTTAGTCGCTGGGGTTGTTGGGCTGCTCCCTCCTTGGACAGAATGAAAGTGTCCACTTTGTATGGTGACTGACACAGCAGGGTCACGTTGTCTCCNGAGTGTACTGTGGAGTTAGGCTTCACTGAGAGGGAAGGTTTAAACAGAAGCTGTCCTAAAGAGAAGAGGGATGATGAGAGGCTATGTTCATTGTTCTGAGCTAAAACCACACCTGAATACACCCTTAGCACAAGGGATTCTGTNTTTTTTTCTGACTGAGGTCCTCTCCTGCTCTCCTATCTCTGCATCAGTTCCTGCNTAAGTTCTCTGTCCCTTGTTCCAGCCGTCACCTCTTAGGCTTCCCATGAAAGCCTATGCAAAAGCTGTTACCTGATGAAATCTCCTTGGTTTCTCACCTGAGATCAGGATGTCCAGGGGGTCACTGGAGGCTGACCACTCAGAAGAGAGGTTGTGTGCACCATAGCATCTGTATTGGCCTCCNGTAGATCTACTCACAGAGCCCAATGTAAAGCTGGCCAAGAAGAGACCAGCCTGGGTCCNTTTGCCATGATGCTGGGTGAAGTCAGTTGTGCCCACCTTGTACAGAACAAATCTATCATAGTTGATATCAGAGCCACACTGCAGTGTGAGACTCTTTCCAGGGACCAGGATATGGCTTTGTTGAGTTAACAGGGAGGGTTTCTTGGACAGCCCTAGAGGAATAGTGACAGNCTAAGTAAGGACTCAGGAGCAGCTTTTTACCAAAGACCNATCACCTCTCTTCCTGCTTTGTACATGTCACTNCTCCTCCCCAGCTGCAGGGNTCTGGCTTAGAAAGCAGATTCTTCCTTTAGNCACACTCTACCAGCAACTTCCCAGAGGGACAATGTNCTGGCAAAGACTTAGAGTCTCAACAAGATTGGTCAANGATGGGGATGACTCACCNGAGATGTNTATTTCCAGGGGTTCACTGGGTAGTGACCACAACTCTGGGGCATTCTTGTAGTAACCATAACATCTAAATGTTCCTCTGTGGACTGGGGTCATTGGACCNATAAAGAACATGGCTTGGTGGTACCCATTTGGGTTGATGTACAGTGGGTCCTGGGAGCTAGAGAACTTCTCATCTTCCTTGGAGAGAATGAGCTTGTCATATGCCCAAAATGAAACACACTGGAGAGTCATATTGCCTCCTGTGGTCACCACAGGGCCAGGCAGGGCTGACAGGGTTGGTTTATATCCNTGGACTCCTAGGACAGAAGTAGAAATTCTTTTCCATGGACAACTCAACAAAAATGTCCTCCAGGGCTAGGCTGTGAGAAGGGAATAACACCCCTGGAGGCAGAGCCTGGCCCTGAGACTCTGACTCTCCTGTCACCACCTGTCTGACTCACCTGTCACCACAATCTCTATGGTGTCACTGCGCTCTGACCAGCCAGCTGAGCTGTAGCAGTAACAGCGATATTGTCCCCCATGTTGCCATGTCACAGAAGGGATGGAGAACTTGGCCTTGTTCCCAGGTTTCTCTGGGGTNTGTGTGTCCCAGGGTTTTTGGCTTCCCTCTTTATGCAGAACACATATTTCTGCATCTAGGCTCCCCTGACACCAGATGGTCACATTACTTCTGGAGGCAATCACAGAGCCTGGCTGAGCCTTGATGACGGGCTTGTGGAGGTTCCCTGTAAGGAAGTAGGAGAGAAGGAGGTGGTTCTGTTTGAAAGTGACACAGAGAAGGTCACACTTACAGATGGCACTAAGCTGATCAAGAGCAGAAGATATCCCCATGAATATTAACCTCTCTCCTGGACCTCCTGGGTTTTTCTGTCACTTTCTGCCTTGGAATCTGTATCCCAGGTCCTTCTGTCTTCCCTGATCTGTTTCAATGAACTAAAGAGCCCTGGATCCTCACACACACACCACACACCAAGGCCTCCCTCAGCACCTCTATCATTTCAACATCATTCTGTGGAAAGCATTTGGTTCCTCACCTGAGAATAGGAGCTCCAGGGGGTCACTAGGTTCTGACCACACCAGTGGTCTGATCCAGTAAGTGCTATAGCATCGGAATGTCCATCTTTGGCTGGAGGTCACAGGGCCCACAGAGAATAGAGCCTGAAATTTTTCAGTTGAGGAGTTATACTGTGAGTCCAGCATCCAGGAGAGCTTCTGTGGTCCATCCTTAGTCAGAATGAANCTGTCATATTGCTCCCTTGAGTCACATTGGAGGGTGACATTCCTTCCTTCAGTCACCACAGGACTGGGCTGGGCTGACAGGCTGGGTTTACTGTGTGCTCCTAAGAGAGAAGCTAGAATCAGCTAAATGTACCAGGCCTCNTTGTCCTTCATGGCTATGAGGTGTTAGGGCACCCCTGAGAGCAGACTCACTTCTTGTTAGCGAAGCCTGAGGATGGGACAATTTTTTTTCCTCTCACCTGTCACCACAAGCTCCAAATAGTCACTGTACTCAGACCATCCATCATGGGTCTGATAGCAACATTGATATCTCCCTGCATGAAGCTGGTCAATTTTTGAGATGGAGAATTCAGCCTCGTTCCCAGGCTTTTGTAGAATCTGTGTGAACTGTGTATATTGACTTCCATCTTTGTAGATATGGTACTCTTTGGCCCCTCTTGTACCCTCACACAAGAAGGTCACCTTAGTCTGTTTGGAGACCACAAGATCTGGCTGTGCTCTGAGTATAGGCTTAGGGAGGGTTCCTGCAAGGAAATGAGAAGCTAGGACCCAAGACATCCATTCTCAGATTGAAAGTATCAACCCCATCACACTTCATCCAAACCCAGGATCAGTACACAGGTCTTGTTTTTATCCTCACTGCTCAGGCATGGCTTCTGGAAACTATAGGTCAGGACATCTGCAGACACTCACTNACCTGTCAGCACNGGTGTCCCAAGGCACAGAGTCAGTCCTAGAAGAGAGTTCTCTGTGAGAAGTTTGTCCCTGAAGCTTGAGCAGGTCCTCCCCTCCACAGAACCTTCGGAGACCCTGGATTTTCCTAATGGGCCAGTGCTGAGCTGTGGGACAGGCTCATTCATAGACCACAGAATCCCCTCCCCATCTTTACAACTCACCCAGGCATAGCAGAGCTCTGAAGGTGAACATCATGTCATCTCCTCCTGGAGGCTGCAACTGTGCTTATGAGCAGCGCTACAGAGTCTGCCTGGGGGAACAGGAAACCAGAGTGTGGCTTCTGGAGGCAGGCACTCCTGATGACATGGTTGTANGTCATTGGCCCAACAATAAGAGGAGCCTTGCTCCTCACACACAAGGTTTTGACTTCCGCAATGCTGTGTCGAGGCCAGGAACTAGACTCTCTGCAATCAGTTCTTACATAGATAACATTTCCAGAACCCCATCAATGTCTGCTGCATCTGTTCTCATCATATTCAGGTCCATATTGTAGCAGACATGTATGAATATTTCAAAGAATACTTACAAATTTAAGTGTGGTTTTCTTTTGCTGCTTTTCACATTTTACTTGAAATACTTCCTCCTTTTCAACATTTTTTAATGTTTCTTAGAAGTGTCTCAATGTCTATACCTGCATGGGATGGAAGTTATAATCTTTTTCCTCGTAGTCTCAAGGACTAGGTTATAAATGTGCACCTCTCTTTCTGATTGTTTGCTCTCTTTTTGTACAGTACTTGCCATTAAACTTTTAAATTGCATTTCTTAATTTTTCTAGTTACTCCTTTTTTAAGTGGTGTGTGTGTGTGTGTGTGTGTGTGTGTGTGTGTGTGTGTGTGTGTGTTCATGAATGTGAGCCACAGATCATGCCTGGATGTCAGAGAAAGTCTTCAGAAGTCAGTTTTCTCCTTACATAATATGGATCCTGTCAATAAGAGTGAGGTCTTAACATTGACAGCAGGCACCCCATACATTGAGCCACCTCACTGGCCCAACACTTACCATATCAACTTTTCTTTGTCCTACTCCTTCAGTCAAAACTTTATATGGTGTTTGGGGTCCTGGACCAAACAGGGATGTGTATTATTTGACTTTCTTAGGGTGCAGGTTGTTGGTGTGGACACCTTCTTCTTCCCACAGTTGATGGTTGAGGGTTGGGCAGTACTTGTGAGCAGCACTGCATCATCTTGTCACAGTTGTATTCTTGGAGAAGCTGGTGAAGGGATGGCTGTATGATGCCACCACACAGTCACAGCACCAGTTGCATGGTGGACTCCTTCTGTAAGTTGTAGTAGGCCAAGATGAAGCCACCCTCCATCTGCTGCTGGCAATATCTGCAGCTGCTGGTCAAGTGGGATGCTTTCTTGGTCCTGGATCTCAGGCTTGAGTTTCTCAGTGTGCTACTGAGTTCAACCTCGAAGATAATGATAGTTTTTTAAAATATTTTTATTAATAAATTTTTTTATTCATTTTACATACCAATTACAAATCCCCCTCTCTTCCCTCCACCCACTTCTCCCCAAAACCATCCCCCATTCCATCTTCCAAAAATGTAAGGCCTCCCTTGGGGAGTCAGCAGAGCCTGGTATATTCAGTTGAGATAGTTCTAAACCCCTTCCCCTGCATTAAGGCTGCGGAAGGTGTCCCACCATAGGTAATGGGCTCAAAAAAGTCAGCTCATGAACCAGGGATGCATCCTGATCCTATTGCCAGGGAGCCCCTTAAGTAGATCAAGCTACACAACTGTCCCGATTATGCAGAGGACCTAGTCCAGTCCCATGGAGGCTCCACAGCTGTTGGTCTAAAGTTCATGAGTTCCCACTAGCTTGGTTTGGTTGTCTCTGTACATTTCCCCATCATGATCATGATGCCCCTTGCTCATAGAACCCTCTTCCCTCTCTTTGACTGGACTCCTGGAGCTTGGCCCGGAGCTTGGCCCAGAGCTTGGCTGTGGATCTCTGCATCTGCTTCCATCAGTTACTGGATGAAGGCGCTATGATGACAGTTAGGGTATTCACTGTTCTGATTACAGGGTTAAGCCAGCTCAGGCACCCTCACCACTATTGCTAGTAGTCTAAGCTGGGATCATCGTTGTGGATTCCCTGGAACTTCTTTAGCAACAGGTTCTCCCTATCCCCATGATGTTTCCCTCTATTTTGTCTCTTTCATTGCTCTCTCACTACATCCCTGTTTCAGCTCAACCATCCCATTCCCTTATGTTCTCATCCCCTATCCCCTACCCTCTATTGCCCCCCTCACTCCCAGTTTACTCATAGAAATCTCATCTATTTCCACTTCCCAGGGCTGTCTATGTGTCCCTCTTAGGGTCTTCCTTTTTAGCTAGCTTCTCTGGAGCTGTGGTTTGTAGTCTGATTTGCTTTACATCTAGTATCCACTTATGAGTGTGTAAATACCATGTTTGTCCTTCTGGGTCTGGGTTACCTCACTCAGGATGATATTTTCTAGTTTCATCCATTTGCCTGCAAATTTCATGATGCCATTGTTTTTTACTGCTGAGTAGTACTCCATTGTGTATATGTACCACATTTTCTTAATCCATTCTTCAGTTGAGGAGCATCTAGGTTGTTTCCAGGTTCTGGCTATTACCAANAATGCTGCTATGAACATAGTTGAGCAAGTGTCCTTGTGGTATGATTGAGAATCCCTTGGGTATATGCCCAAGAGTTGTAATATTGGGTCTTGAGGTGGATTGATTCCCAATGTTCTGAGAAACTACCATACTGCTTTCCAAAGTGGCTGTACAAGTTTGCATTCCCACCAACAGTGGAGGAGTGTTCCCCTTGTTCCACATCCTCTCCAACATAAGCAGTCAGGAGTACTTTTGATCTTAGCCTTTCTGACAGGTGTAAGATGGTATCTCAGAGTCATTTTGATTTGCATTATCCTGATGACTAAGGATGTTGAGCAATTCCTTAAATGTCTTCAGCCATTTGAGATTCTTCTGTTGCAAATTCTCTATTTAGCTCTGTAGCCCAGTTTTTATTTGGATTGTTTGATATTTTGATGTCTATTTTCTTCAGTTCTTTATATATTTTGGAGATCAGCCCTCTGTCAGATGTGGAGTTGGTGAAGAGCTTTTCCCATTCTGTGGGGTATCATTTTGTCTTACTTAATATGTCCTTTGCCTTTCAGAAACCTCTCAGTTTCAAGAGGTCCCATTAATTGTTGCTCTCAGTGTCTGTGCTACTGGTTTGATATTTAGGAAGTGGTCTCCTGTGCCAATGCATTCAAAGCTACTTCCTACTTACTCTTCTATCAGGTTCACGTATCTGGATTTATATTGATGTCTTTCATCCCCTTGGGCCTGAGTTTTGTCCATGGTGATAGATATGAATCTTTTTGCAATCTTCTACATGTTGACATCCAGTTATGCCAGCACCATTTGTTGAAGATGCTTTCTTCTTTCCATTGTATAGTTTTGGCTTCTTTGTCAAAAATTAGGTGTTCATGTGGACCAATAACCGTGGAGCCCTCCATGGTGCTGAACTGGGCCCTCTGGAGGCTTGAGACAGTTGTTTGGCTTGAAGTGTCTGAGGGCCTCCAGGTGATGGGATCAGGATCGGTCCCTGGTGCAGGGGCTGTCTTTTTGGAGCCCAGTGCATGAGGTGGGACACCTGGCACAGTCTTGGCGCAGGGAGGAGGTTCTTGTCCTGCCTTGGCTGAGAGTGCCAGACTCTGGGGACTCACCATGGGACACCTTGTTTTAGAAGAGGTGGGAATGGGGGTGGGTTGAGGGGGGGAGCTGGTGGGGCGGGAGGAGGGAGGAGAGGGGAATCTGAGGTTGGTATGTAAAAGGAGTGGAAGATCTTTTTAATAAAAAAAATTAGGTGTTCATAGGTGTGCAAATTAATGTCATGGTCTTCAATTTGATTCCATTGGTCCACATGTCAGTTTTTATGCCAATAGCAAGCTATGTTTATTAGAGTTATTATTAACTCTATATTAGAGCTTGATGTCAGGGATGATTGTACCTCCAGGAGTTGTTTTATTGTACAGAATTGTTTTAGCTATCCTAGGTTTTGTTTGTTTGTTTGTTTTTCTGTATAAAATTGAATATTGTTCTTTCCAGGTCTGTGAAGAATTGTGTTGGTATTTTGATGGGTTTGCATTGAATCTATAGACTGCATTTGGTAAGACTGCCATTTTTTATGTTGGTTCTACCTATCCATGAGCATGGGAGATCTTTCCTTTTTCTGATCGCTTCTTCAGATGTGTATAAGAGACAGTTCTCGGCCCATTTATCATTTGTATTTAGGAGAGCTACTGATTTTTTTTTTTTTAGTTTATCTTGTATCCTGCCACATTACTGAAGGTTTTTATCAGCTGTAGGAGTTCTCTGTTAGGATTTTTGAGATCACTTATGTATACTATCATATTGCTGTCTCTTATACACATCTAGATGTGTATAAGAGACAGGTTTTATTGTACAGAATTGTTTTAGCTATCCTAGGTTTTGTTTGTTTGTTTGTTTTTCTGTATAAAATTGAATATTGTTCTTTCCAGGTCTGTGAAGAACTCTTATACACATCTAGATGTGTATAAGAGACTATTCAGAGAGTGTGCAGCCTTGTCTTGTTCCTGATTTTAGTGGAATCACCTTGAGTTAATTAACAAAATCATAAATAAAAAGGAGGATATGGCCCAGATACCAAGGAAGTCCTGGGAATCATTAGTTCATACTTCTTTTTTTTTGTTTGTTTGTTTTTTTTTGTTTTGTTTTGTTTTTCGAGACAGGGTTTCTCTGTGTAGCTTTGGTGCCTTTCCTGGAACTCACTCGGTAGCCCAGGCTGGCCTCGAACTCACAGAGATCCGCCTGCCTCTGCCTCCCGAGTGCTGGGATTAAAGGCGTGCGCCACCATCGCCCGGCTTAGTTCATACTTCATTACACCTGTACTCTACTCTGGTGTGATACGCACCAACAGACAAGCAAGTAAGTGACCTTCCTGCAGGTAGGGATACCACCAGCCACTTGATTCTGCTCTGCCAAGAACCACTCTGCCACCAAACACAGGTGTACTAGGGGCAGGTGGGGATGGGATCAGGAGGGATTAGGTGGGGAATGGATAGAGAGAGAGTACTAGGAGAGGTGACTGGAATGTGGGGATATTTAAGGGGTGAGGTAGAAACCCAGTGCCATGGAGACTCTCAGAACTCCATGAGGGTGATCCTCAAAAATCTCCTATTAATGGATGTATGGAACCTAAACCAGACACCTTATGTTACCAGACTGGTGTCTAACATAATAATCATCAGAGAGGCTTCAAACAGCAACTGATGTGAACAGAAACAGAGTCCAAAAACAAATCATTAAGTGGAGCTATGGGAAACCAGCAACTGAGTCCAAGGAAGAAGTGTATGAGCCAGAGGGGTCATGACACCACAAGAAAATGGCTCACAGAATCAACTAATCAGGGCCCCTAGGGGACCACAGAGACTGAACCAACTACCAGGGAGTCTGTATTGGTTTGACCTATGTACTCTGCATACATAATATGGTGTGTAGCTTGGGATTCCTGTAGGATTACTAATAGTGTGGTCAGGTGTTGTTTCTGATTAGTTTGCCTGCTTTTGGGAACCGTTTACTCTTACTGGGTTGTCTTGTTCAGCCTTAATTTGAGGGATATGTCTAGTTTTATTTTAACTTGATATGCCTTGTTTGGTCCGTATCTCTGATAAGCCTACCCTTTTCTAAAGATAATGGAGAAGGAATGGATCTGGGGTTTAAGGGTTTGAAGGAGGACTGGGAGGAGAGGAGGGAGGAAAAACTAAGGATGGATGTAATGCTTATCAAGACAAGCATTGTGAAAAAAAAACTCCAAAAATATAACTGAGTTCATTTTGTGTTGGCCATCTACTGCTGGGAATTAGGCCCACCCTTCAGTGTGGTTTGTATACCAATGTGACTCTGTTGGAAAACATCTAATTTTTTTTGCAAATGTTTATCAATTGGAGACAGCTTCTGAGTTGGGGATGGTCTTGTTTCCACATCCNCTCAGCACTGGAACACTATCTAGCTTAGACCTGTGCTGACCCTGTACATGCTGTTATAGTCTCTTTGAGTCCATATTTGCATCAGCCTGGTCTGTCTGGAAGACATTTTCCCATCATTTCATACATCTACTCTGGCTCTTATAATCCTCCAAACCCTCTTCCTCAGAGATTCCGGAGCCCAGAGTGGAGGAATTTGACTCAGAGATTCCAGAGCCCAGAGTGGAGGAATTTGATGAAAACATCCCATTAAGGACTCAGTGTTCCAAGGTCTCTTCCTGTACATTGTTCAGATATGGGTCTCTGTATTAGTTACACCTGCTGCAGGAAGAAGCTTCTCTGATAAGGACTGAGCAAGACATTCATCTAGGAGTTGTTTATAGATCCATAGCCTATCTTGTCTCAGGTTTAGACCACTAAAACAGTGGTGGGGCTAAGACTGATGGCGATTAGTAACACAGTTTCCATGAGCAGCAGGTTGTAACCCTGGCTAGAGCATCATGACTAGGAGTATGTGAAAATTTAACTTCTCTAAGTTGAAATATGAAGCTCTTAAACTTTCCCCAAAAGCTGTTCTCACTCCTCTTGGGGGATTAAAAACCCTCTCAAGGAACTGAGAAATAGATGTGGAAAATGTGAGCAGTACATGATAAAAACACACTTGCAGTTAACCACAATGAGAATTTATAGAAACCACTGTGGCTTACTAGAAAAAAGGAGGTCAGGCTGGATGCATGTGGAGGAGACAGTCTTCTTCATGAATTTTATCTATTAGTCTAGAGTTTGCATGAGTTTTAATAGCAACACAGAAGTGTGTCAGGATCTTGCCACATTTATATTTCCAGTTGGTTTTAGATAAGGCATCAGATATTATTGATATTCATATGGAAGCAGAGATTTCTTCTCTAGGGAACATCATTTTCAGAACAAATCTACTTCCTCATAGCTTGAACTACTAAACATTATCACATGGACCTCAAAGTCATGTGAAGCTGCAAAACAATGATGTTCTTTTCAAGAACTTGACTGAAACAAAGAAGTTATATCCATTTAGAAAACTTCTTTTTCCAGAGCAAATTCAACCTTCCATGTTACTGACTGTTTTCTTAAATGCATGTATTCTTTGACAACATCATACATGTACATAACACAATCTGATTATCCCTATCCTACCCTCTTCTATATCCCTACTATACATAGCAACTCCCATTTCATCACTATAAATCCAGTCCCTCATCTGTGTCTATTTATTTTGCTATTTCCCACTGATTTTAACCAAGGTTGTCTATATGAGCATGTGAGTGGAACTGTAGGAATCCAGCGGGCTCACTAGTGGGTGCAAAACTGAATACAATGAGTCTCCTTCACAGTTCACAATGTGTCCAGCCTCAACAGATACATCTACATCACAGTTCCTGCATCTATGGCCTGGGGAACATTACAGAAGCAGATAAATATAGATCGTAAGAGCAAGAATATACCAGGAAGTCTTCAGTGAAACAGCTTCTCCTAGAAATGGCTGAGGAAATAAAAAGACCTGACAATGCAATATCAGTGAAAATATTAACGTGGAAGGAAGAAACTTTTATGGGGTTCCATGTTTAGACAGAAAAGTACAGACAACTAAGGCCCACTAGAAGAAACAGAATTAGCCTCTCTCAGGCATGAGCCCCATTATTGGTTGACCTATGCAGAGTGATTACTCCTGTAATTTTTCGGGCAAGTGTATTACCATTCTACAATATAATCATTGTCTTACAACTGCAAGGTAATACATTCACTCTGAACCTACTAAATTGTGTCAACAATATGCTTTATTTTCTTGGTTTTAGTTTTAAAACCCTGGTCAAATCAACAGTTAAGTGTAGTTCTCACCCCTCATTATAAAACCTTCTCTTTACAGGAGACAGAGACTATTACAGAAAACTTTCAACTGGTCAAATTGTAGAGAACAACTGATTGGGGGTACCCAGACCCAACTAATTCATCTGCAATGAAACTCCTACACCTAAGGCTGAGGGAATATTGCAGAAAAGGAGGCAGGATTGTAAGTGCCCTAAGACCTGGATATCTTCTGTGAGAATGTATCTCTGAGAAATAACAGAAAAGCTACACCAATGATACCTCAGCAACATGACTGCCTCAGCAATATGAACAAGGGCAACACCAGCAGACATGCTAACATGTAAGGAGGAAATTGCACAAGGTGCCGTACCTAGACAAAGGACAATAGGCAACTAAGGAATGCTGAAAGAGGGAGAATCAATGTTCTCCAGGCATAGCCTCTAGTTTCTCACTCAATATCAAATGTTGAGGCCTGAAATCATGTACAAACAACACTAAATGAATTCAACAGGTTGCATTTATATATTTATACATACATATAGAACATTTAAAGAAAAAGATATGAATTAGAGAGGGAGACGTTGGAGAGAAATATGAGAGTGGTTATATGGAGGCAGTATAATCATATTTTCATTTTTTAAAGTTTCTATTCTAGAGGTAGTGTTCAAATTCAGTATAATATTTCACATATAAACTAAAATTTACACATAAGCTATATTAGTCAAATAGAGTGGCCACATACTATGAAAAAATTGAAAAAGAAAGCAAATCTTTTTCCTGATCTTTGCTGAAACATTGCTTAATAGAAATGTATGGATTTGAGAGTTGCAATTTGATGATTTTATAAACATCTACACTATGAATTCATTGTCACCATCTAACATATCCATAATCAACATACTTTTAATTCTTCTCATTTATTTCTTGTAGTAAAAGTACTTAAAAGACACTCTCTCATAACAGATTTCAAGTGTGTGATGTAGTTCTATTAATCCAGAGCTGGGCAGAGAAAGAGAGGGTTGCTGGCTATATGGAGCAGCATGCCACTATACATAAGGATGGAATTGCAAAAAAATGCACATCTAGATTTCTATGGTTTGTAGAACTATCTCTGGGGATATTGGAGGGTCATTTCAAATTTGGTAAAAAGTAGGTTAAACTTTGACTCTTGTGTGACAGTTTCTCATGTCCCCTATAGCTAGTATTCTAAATGAAATAAGAGCTGTGCAGTCAGAAAGCTGTTGCTTTGATGAGGTATGAATGGTAACTGTGGTGACCACGTCCTGGGGTCTAATGTATTGGCAATATCCTGGTCATTTGCCACTTCTAGGTTAGGTCTTGAAACCCATTCTACAGACAAAGAAAGAAAAAGAAAAAAGCTCCCTGCAGTATTCCAGACAAGCCCTCCCTGTCAGCTTCTTTAAACACTTGATCCCTCATCATGAATATGTCTGAACAGAACCATTCCCTTTTCCTATTAAAACGTCTAAGAGTTGGCACCCTTACCCCTGAGACCCACAGAGGAATCTTCAATAATTCATAAGTTCTATATCCTCAGAAAGGCTATTCTTTCTGATGCCTACAACCTCTTGTTTCATGCAGCACAAAGTAAACTCTTTGAAATTGTGATTACGGCCATTACCGACTGTGACCAATCATTCCCAACCAGAGTCAATATTCAGCAGACCTAGAGTGGAGCCTGGTATAGATATATGCCACAGTTCTTGAAAATAAAAGCTTTCAATCAGTATCTTGGACTCAACTCATACCTCTCTTTTTGTAGTCACTAAACTCATGAATCAATCAGTATCTTTACCGGATTGTCAGGGTTGGTTTTCTAATTAAATCTCACTAGTCTTCCTCTCCATTGGTATTTTCTTCTGTGTTGCTGTGATGATTAATATTTATGTCCAAGTTAATTGGAGCTGGAATCAAGTAAGAGCCTCCTTTGGGGAATTTTATAAGAGTAATTAAGGAAGAATTAACTGATTTAAAGAAACTAGACATCAAAATACCAAACAATCCAATTAAAAAATGGGCTCCAGAGCTAAACAGAGAATTCTCAATGGAAGAATCTCAAATGGCTGAAAGACATTTAAGGGATTGCTCAACATCCTTAGTCATCAGGGAAAGGCAAATCAAAACAACTCTGAGATACCATCTTACAAATGTCAGAANGGCTAAGATCAAAAACATTGATGACAGCTTATGTTGGAGAGGATGTGGAACAAGGGGAACACTCCTCCACTGTTGGTGGGAGTGCAATCTTGTACAGCCACTTTGGAAAGCAGTATGGTGGCTTCTCAGAAAATTGGGAATCAATCTACCTTAAGACCTAGCAATACCACTCTTGGGCATAGACTCAAAGGACGCACGATCATACCACAGGGACACATGCTCAACTATGTTCATAGCAGCATTATTTATAATAGCCAGAACCTGGAAACAACCTAGATGCCCCTCAACCAAAGAATGGATAAAGAAAATGTGGTATATTTACACAATGGAATATTATTCAGCTATAAAAAACAATGACATCATGAAATTTGCAGGCAAATGAATAGAACTAGAGAATATCATCCTGAGTGAGGTAACCCAGACTCAGAAGGACAAACATGGCATTTATGCACTCATAAGTGGATACTAGATATAAAGCAAAGTATAACATGGCTCCAACCCACAGCTGCAAAGAAGCTAGCTAACAAGGAGGACCCTAATAGGGATGCATTGATCACCCAGTGAAGGAGAAATAGATAAGATCTACATGAGCAAACTGGGGTGGGGTAAGGAAGGGGGGATGAGAACATAAGGGAATGGGAGGCTGGAGCTGGAACAGAGACAGAGTGGGAGAGCAAAGAAAGAGATACCATGACAAATGAAGACAACATGGGAATAGGGAGAAACAGGGTGCTAGGAAAGTTCCCAGGAATCCACAAGGGTGACCCTACCTTAGACTACTAGCAATAGTCAAGAGGGTGCCTGAGGTGGCCTACTCCAGTAATCAGATTAGTGAATGCCCTAACTGTCATCATAGAGCCTTCATCCAGTAACTGATGGAAGCAGATGCAGAGATCCATGGCAGGGAGCCAGACCGAGCTCCAGGAGTCCAATTGATGAGAGAGAGGAGGGATTCTATGAGCAAGAAACATCAAGATTGTGAAGAGAAAATGTGCAAAGACAGCCAGCCAAACTAATGGAAACTCATGAACTGTGGACCAATAGCTGTGGAGTCCACATGAGACTGGACTAGGCCTTCTGGATAGGCAAGACAGTTGTTTAGCCTGAACTGTTTAGGGGGCCCCCAGGCAGTGGGATCAGGATCCCTCCCTGGTGCAGGAGGAGACTTTTTGGAGCCCAGTGCCTATGGTGGGACACCTTGTGCAGCCTTGGTGCTGGGGGTGAGGCTTGGACTTGCCTCAACTGATGTACCAGGCTCTGGGGACTCCCCATGGGAGACCTTGCCTTGGAGTAGGTGGGAATGGGGGGTGGGTTGGTGGGGAAAGCTGGGGGGTGGGAGGAGGGAGGAGAGTGGGATCTGTGGCTGGTATGTAAAATGAATAGAAAATTTCTTAATAATAAAAATAAATAAATAAATAAATAAAAGAATTAACTGATGGGGAAAGCCTTCCCTCAGAATTTTCAGCACCCCCATACAGTGGCCAAGGTTGAAGATGAGGATGGAAAGCAGTGCTGATTCTGTCAGTCCACCTTCAATCCTTGCTGGTGAGTACATGCATTTGTTCTGTTTCTGTTATTTCCTCCTCCTTGTCTCCCTTCTTTACCTTTCCCCATTGATCCATTCATCTGACCTCACTCTCTCTTACTCCCATATTTCTTCCCCAATAAGACCTTCCTTCTTCACCCTTTCCACATGGACTGGGGATCAGTAAATTTAGATAAATCACCCAGGCCTTCTGTACCAGACTGTAACTGCTGAGACATTTGGCCTCATGAATTCAACAGCTTCTGGAGTCTCAGTTTCCCCAAAATGGAGACANACATTTTGGACTACCCANCCTATATCATGTAAGCTAATCCAATAAGCACCCCTTTGTAATATAAGGCACGCTGTCTTCTCCATTCCCCTAGATATCCCACTATAATACTTTTCCTATGTTTAAATGTAATTTTGTATAAAAAAACTGATGACAAATGCAGAATGAATACTTTTAAGATATTATTTAAAACAACAGAGCCCCTTAGCAGACACCTAACCTGACAGCCCTGTTATCAGTGGTCAAAGAGGTAAGAATGTGTCACTGAATTTCCTTCCACAATGTGGATGTTGTGTCAGTTTTGTTCTTTTTTCTGCAACCATTATTATGACTCAGCATGTCAAGTACATACCGAGTCAGGAAATACTTCAGGTGATTCAATTCATTCAGGTGATAAAGATTTGATCAAAAAATATTGTACACATGTACTGAATTCTCAAGTAGTAAAAAAGCATTATTTTACAAGATGGTTAGAAACCAAAAAAAAAAAAAAAAAACAGTGCCCAAGGAAGACTAAGATAAATGGGAAGTGAGGTCCTCTTGATGCACAAGCTCACAACACCTGCCAAGCTTCTATGTACAATGATTCTGTCTTGATGGATTGAGTTGCATGCTCTTAGACCTTTCCTTTGTGAAGACAGGACCCCATTTCCCAGGACACTGAAGAGGTGGCATGCCAATGAAAAGACAGGACTCTCACAAGGAAGATTCACTCCATCACTCTGCCATCCAAGTTTGTCTAAGACAAACATGGCCTCCTCCAAAAACACCACAAGGCAATCCTAAAACAAAACTCTGTACTTGTAGTGCATCAGAGTCAAGTACCTGTTTTGGAACCTCAGAAGATTTACAGAATGATTAATTTTTCTCCTTCTTACAAGATGTGGACATCTGTGAATTGGCAACTGACGAGTCAACACTTGTGGGAAATTAATAAAAGCAAGAGAATCCTTTACAAGTGTGAAGACATTTCAAGATGTGTCCTACAAGTCACACACACAGCATCTCATTGTTATCATCAAAACATGTTATTTCTGAAGCTAAACAAGTGATTGTAAGAAGCCTGACATATAGACTTAGGTAGCTAATAGGTAATCCCTCCATTTAGTCAATAAACCCATACAGTGATAAAGTATATTCTGCATCTCAGCTATTAAATATGGTGATCTCTAGGCATATATGAATATCACAAATTTCATGTTCCAGAGCCACATGGAGGATGCTACTTAAAACAATAGCAGGCAGGCCATTTCCCTTGTGGCAGAATATTCAAGAATTTCTTGAATGGTAATACAAAGTTATAGACATAGATAATATTTTTTCATGCAGCTCATTGATGAGGTGATAAAATTGCACACCTGTGATAAGATGACTGTTTTGTGGGATGTAGGTAACACAGAGAACTGACTTCAATAATATTATCTCACCTCTATTGTCATATAACTTTTTTTTNGGTTTTTTGAGACAGTATTTCCCTGTGTAGTCTTGGCTGTCCTAGAACTTGTTCTGTAGACCCGGCTGACCTTGAACTCTGCCTTACTCTGCCTTCAGCATGCTGGGATTCAAAGTGTACACCACAATCACCTGGCACATAAAGGATGGTTTATCCTGAGTCTTTTCTTTTTGTTTTCTCTCATTTTTATTAATACTTTTAGAATTTTGTAAAATGTGTTTTGATCAGATTTATTCTCCAACTCCTCTCCATTAACCCCTTTCCTATATACTCAACTTTTAGTCTTCTTTAAAAACTGAAACCATCACCCATCAAGTCCAATTTCTGCTGCCCGTATAGTCTTGTACGTGTGACCTTCATTGGAGTGTGATTCATCTACCAGGGGTCATGCCCTTAAATAAACCTCACTGTTTGTCTCCAGAAAACTATTAATTGCCAACAACTCCTCAGCTACTGGTGAGACTTCATGCCAAATTATACTCTTTATGCTTGTATTTAATCTGACTTGAGCTTGCAAGGGGCTTTTCTATGGAGTCATAACTGCCAGGCATTCCCATGTGATCTGCTCTGCTGTGTTTATAAAATACTGCTTACTTGTAGCCATTCACCATCAGCAGCTCTTACAATCTTTCTGCCTCTCATCTGCAATGTCCACTGAGCCTTGAGTGAAGGGGATGTGATATAGGTGTCCCATTAAGGCTGAGAATTCTGCAGTCTATTCTCTGCATCTTGACAGGTTGAGAGTCTCTGTGTTAAGTAAGCATCATCTACTTCAAAATGAAGCTTCTCTAATGAGAGATGTTCTGATCTATGAATATAATGATAAGGAACTTGCTTTATACTGTGGAACTTTGGCAGAGTAATAATAGTAGGTTTTCCCCTATGGAGTGTCTAGTCTCAGGTTCTTGGTAGTAATTTTTTTTTCGAGGCAGTGTTTCTCTGTGTAGCTTTGAACCCTGTCCTGGGACTCACTCTGTAGACCAGGCTGGCCTCAAACTCACAGAGATCCACCTGTGTCTGCCTTCCAAGTGCTGGGACTAAAGGCGTGCACCACCACCACCTGGCTAGTAACTTTTTTTTATTTACAAAATTTCTATTCACTGTTCATTTCCATGAATGTAATTATTTAACATAAATGACAATGGGATTAGCTCAAAATAACACAATAACTAATATTAAATTGTTTAAATTAAGCTATTTAAATATATAAGAACATAAAAATCACATTTATGATGTTTTTGTCCTCTGAAACATTATTTTTTCTCTCTCTTTTTCAAATGTTTATTGATTCTTTGTGGATTTCACATTGTGCATTTGTGTTGCACTTATCTCTCCATTGCGTTACTTCTGCCCTCTACCTACGCTACCTCTCCTCCAAACAAAATAGAAGTTTAAGCAAAAACAAAAACAAAAAAGGAGAAGATTCTTGACATGGAAGCTGTAGTGTGGCCCATTGAATCATGCAGTGTACACTTTAGTCCATTCATCTTTACTTGCTATTGTTCATTACTATGAGTAATTGGTCTGTTTTGAGCCCTGTGGCTTCAGCTACTCTATCAATAATGAGCTCTATGGGGCTACCCTTGGACATCTATTGCTTCCTGTGTTATGGAGATCCTGATGTTTTGGATCTGTGTGTTCTGGCAGCAACTGGTTTCATACTGTGGACCTTTGGAAGAGTGGTAATAATAGGCTCACCCCTCGGTCTGTCTAGCCACAGGTTCTTTGTAGTGATTATTTTTATTTTAAAATTTTCTATTTTCTGTTTATTTCCATAAAGGTTATTATTTAACATAAATAATAGCAGGACTAGTTCAAAAGTAGCAAAGTTATTAATATTAAATAATTTAAATTAATTAAACTATTTAAACATATAAGAATATAAAAATCAAATTTATNATNGTTTTGTCTGCTCTTTGTTTCATATTATTTTATTAAATAAATTTGTTCTTTGACAATTTAATACATATACATTATGAATGCTCTCACCACCATGCTTTCTGATTTNCACCTCTCTTCTGTCCACCCATCAACCTTTTCCCTACTAATCTATTTCTTGCACTCCCCTGTTTTTGTTTTGTTTTTTTCCACTTTGGGTTTTGTACAGGGCCATCTGTGTATCCTTGGAGTTGGAACTGTCCACTGGAACCTGATGGATCTAAAAATGAGGACAGTGTCTCTCCTGTCTCATAGTCTATCAGNATCCAGGTCTCATGAGCCTCCCCAATCTCANATCAGTGACTGACTACTGAGATACACTGTCTTGTACAGATCTAATGCAAAGAATTGCTGCTGCTGTGAGTTTGTAATTTCACAGGTTGTGAGTTTCTAAAAGAAGGGATTTTTCTGACTTCCTTTCTATCTTCGGTCTCCTATATTCTGTCTCCTTTGCAACAGTGTTTCCTGACCCTTATAGGGAGTGGTATAAAAGACATATTTAGAGCTGACTCGTACTCTGTCACTTACTCTCAGGATCTTTGGCAGCCATCAGTCTATATATTCTCTGCTTTTGGTTACAAATAGAAGCTTCTCTGATTAAGGCAGACAGTAGCTTTTATATAAAGATTTAAACATAGATATTTATAAGCAGTCTGATGTTATGCTTATTTTGTTAAATATCAGTAGCAATTTCTTTTCTAGGACCTATGATCTCCAAAAACAAGGTTGTTTTTATTTGTTTGTTTTGTTGCATTGTCTTTTCTTTTTTCTTTCTTTTTTTTTTGTTTCAGTCTTTTCAAGACAGGGTTCTCTGTGTGGCTTTGGTGCCTTTCCTGGAACTCACTCGGTAGCCCAGGCTGGCCTTGAACTCACAGAGATCTGCCTACCTCTGCCTCCCTAGTGCTGGGATTAAAGGCATGTACCACCACCTGTCTCTTATACACATCTAGATGTGTATAAGAGACAGGTGTGGCTTTGGTGCCTTTCCTGGAACTCACTCGGTAGCCCAGGCTGGCCTTGAACTCACAGAGATCCGCCTGCCTCTGCCTCCCGAGTGCTGGGATTAAAGGTGTGCACCACCACCGCCCGGCCTGGCTTCTTTTTTTTAACCAGGTTTACAGCACCAGATATGTGATACCTTTCTGTGGTCCAAACATTAAATCCAGTAGAGTGAACTGTTGGCTGCTCCCAGAACAGTGGTGCTACTATCACTCANGTAGGCACATTTTGCCTAGCAGCTTGGTGTAGTTTATGACATTCACTGCTCTGTAAAGTCAATGATTCCTTCTACCCCTTGCAGCATGTACCATCTCTCATCTTGAAAGCTAGCCATCAGGGAAGACATTTCTTTTCCAGTTAAGTTTCAGTTTGCTTCTCCTATATCTTGCAATCAAGGTGTGTGATCTAGTCAGCAATAGGGTCTTTCCTTCTAGTTGTGATGGGAAATCTGTAAAAAGAACAAGAATCTATATTGTTCTGAGGGTCTCTGTGGTTTACCTAACTAATAATCCCTATAGAGGTAAGCTACACATGGAATTGAATTTCTTGTTTAGTATCTTGCTTGTTTGGTAACATTATAATCTAGACATAGTGGGTATCTCGCTTCAAACTCATTTTGTTTATATTTTAAGTTAGTTAAAAAAAAACACTAGGTTCCCATATGGACTTTTGAAACTCACCCTCTTTTTTTTAATTAAATTCATTTTTTGTCTTTTCAGGCTTGTATATAATACATTCTACATACTCTCCCCCACCCTCTTCTGTCTCTCTCTGGCCTCTCAAATCACACTTTTCCCTATGAATCCATTTCTACATTCTTGTCTTTTTGTGAATCTTAGAGTTTAACTAGCGCCATCTGTGTGACCAAGGGNTTAGAACTCTCCACAGGAGTGTGGTGAGTTCATAAATGGGTATATAAAGGAAGACAAAAACTCTGCACTACCTAGAATATGTCAGTTTCCAATAGTTCAACAGGGAGGTGTAAGGTCATAAGAGCTATAACTGATTGTCGACAGCCTGTGCAAGGTCAGAGCAAGTGACCACAGCTGTTCTAAATTCTTGTTTGTAATAGCTGTACCATTTCCCAGAAGACTTCATTTCACAACCATCCTCCCTATTTTCTGGTGCTTGTATCATTTCTTCTCTGCTTCCCATGGTGTTCCTTGTGGTGCTATAAATGCCTTGTTTATGGCTGATCACCCAACTATTGTTTATTCTCAACATCTTCTGCAACTGTGATGGAAATGCCATTTTTCTAAGAAATGAATATGGAAGCTTGGGGATGTCCTGGTCAGAGCATTGAGGAAATAATAACTATGTATATAGGGAGTGAAATGTCCCTTCGTGTGCGACTGCTGTAATGACAGCTACATGCAATTAGAACCAGCCTCCACCAGCTGCATCCTGTGTGCCATCTCCAGCCAACCAGGCATTGTAGCCTCTTGGAGGAGATGCCATGATTTTTACCTTCACAACCATGCTCTGTCTAGGTGAGATGTGAAGAGGGATGGTNACTTTTTGGTCTGCACAACCCAAAGTTAGCACTGGTCCATTGGAAAGCCCTGGGGGATCCAGGAGGCTCTAGAGAAAAAGGATGCCTGACTGAACTTCACAAACAAATCTCTCATAAAACACTCTTCCAGGGCTGAGCCTGGCCTCCTAGACCCTGGTACTAATGAGTGAATTGTTTCAAGCTGTCCCAAGTTTCTCTTTCTTAACTGGTGACTAGAAGCCAACCCTGGGCAGTAATGATAGTCAGCAGCAGGTATTAACTGCCCCTAGAGATGACAGAACGTTCCTTAGGCTGAGAACTGGCATGGATCCTCCCTAAACTCATCCTCTGGACTGAACCAAGCTCTGTGATTCCTGGGGGGGCCTAAGTAACAATCTTGTGTAAAAGGACAACAGGATCCCAGGAATATCATCTCTGCAAAGATGGAAGGCCAAATCTGTAGTGTAGACAGACCCTACTGGAACTCAGGAGCAGTGCTGAATTTCCATTCCAGTTATTGGGTGGCACCATGGAGGGAGATAGCTCTGTGACTATCAGACCATTGTTAGCTTGTCTGTTTTCAGTAATTCTCTAGATCTGGTGGGGACAGGTAAGAGATTATCCATGGTTCCCATTCCAAGGATCTGTCTTCAGAAAAGGGGTCTTTTCTTAGGAGTGTCCACTACCACAGCCCAACGCTGATTGACAATGTATAAGGTGAGNGCCCATTTAGCACAATGTCTCCTTTCCTCTTAGGGTCTACTACAGAGAAAGAACTCAGAATGTCAACCGTATCCATCTTTGCTGTGACCTCAAGAATGAATGAGACCCTCAAGTGTATCTCACCACAGGGACATGACACATTCACTCTGACCCAGGAAAGAAAACAGGAGCTCTCCTGGACCCTGCACTCAGTATTTATACACCAGGCAATCAAGGGTCCTTTTCATTGTAGGCCCTGTGACCTTCAGAGAGAGGTGGACATTCAAATGTTATGGCTAATACAGGAGCAACCCACGTGTATGGTCAGAACCCATTGAGTTCCGGGAGTATCTGACATCAGATAAGGAAGCCCAAACATTTTTTTCAATAACAGTGAGCCTGATGCAATGAAGGTAGTCATGCTTCTTAGCTCCCTGCAGCTGATGTGTGAGGGGAGCCAGGCTCCTAAGCCTNTTGACATGATGCATGAAAAACAGTGGAATCCAAGATACATAAGCCAAGGAATGGCTATGAAATGGAACCCTGCGGTATTCAGGAAATATGGGTCTTCATATGGCACCACATGTGTGTTCTCCTAGTCAGAATTTATCTCTGGGTGTGACATTCTCTGTATCACTGTTCAAAGAGACTGNCATCCTCATGTGCTTCCTTTCAGGTACTCTCCATACAACCACCACCAGGGCTGATCCAGGCTCTGTGATCAACTCAGGGGTTCCAGTGACAATATGGTGTCAGAGGACTATGGAGTCACAATTACATACTTTGCATAAAGAAGGAAACCTAGAACCTTGGGACAGAGAGACTCCACTGAAGTCTAGGAATAAGGACAGGTTCTCCATACCATCAGTGACACAGAAACACGCAGGGCAATATCACTGTTACTTTTACAGCCTTGATGGCAGATCATAGCACAGTGACACCCTGGAGCTGGTGGGGACAGATAAGAAGACACTTGGGGATCTTGGCTGAAGACATTTTCCTCAGAAATGGGTCTGTTCTTCACCATGTTCCCCTCTCACAGACAGCCCTGAGGGACAGGTGGGCTGTTGATGCTACTTAACATACTCCCACCTTCTCCCTGAAGATTCCACAACAAACATACACTGCCATTCCACACAATTCCNGTGGTGAGCTAGGGAGACAACATGAACTTTCNGCATTTCTCACAGCTGAGGTATGATGGGCTTGCTCTGACCAAGCACGGAGAAGAAGAGCTATCATGGACATTGGACCCATAGGAGATATCTACTAGCCACTTCCAGGCCCTGTTCCCTGTAGTCTTTGTGACCAACAAGAAAATGTACATATTTAGATGTTTTGGCTACTAGAAGAGAAACCCACAGGTGTGGTCAGAATGCAGTGATCTCCTCCCCCAGAAATAGAGATCTGCATTGAGGAAGCCACATCACTGACACTATAA
>LZPO01027591.1:128272-146461 GCA_001675575.1 Neotoma lepida
CTTATCCACACAGGAGAGGAGAACAATGAAATGGAAGAGAAGACAGAGTACCCAGGTCCTCAGAGACAGGCCTTTGTGATGTCTCAGCTCAGAACAAAGTTGGCATTCCTTCACCTATCCTACCTATGACAGCTCCCTGGCACTACCTGCCTCTCAGTGCAACCAGGATTTATGGTATCTTCAAGTATGTAACCCTGTAGTTTCAGTCATGAAATCTGGTAGACACTACTTTTGTCCAAATAGCAACATCCCATCTTCATTCCATCTAAGAGCAGAATCCTAAACTCAGCTCTTAGCCATGGGACCTAGAACCTCAAAGGAACCAACAGATGCTTTCATTTTCAAGGTTCATTCCCCAAACCAGTTTTTATATCTGAGTGCCACATGAAGCTCATTGTCTCTCAAGAGGTGCCCATGTCCTGTTCTCTCTGAACTCAAATGTCACTTGGCCTACTTCCTACTGAGAATTTTTATTCTGGAGTTAGTGAGTGATGTTAGTTGTGACAGATGTTAGATAGATGTGAGTGAGTTAGGGATGAAAATTCAGAGTGGTATCCACAACTCATTGAGGTGGAGGGCAATGNGTTTGTCTTCAGAAATGCCTATCCAAACACCTTCATTGGGATCAGGAAAATTACATGTGAATATNATTTGGAGCACAACATTCCTTGCTCTTACTGATAGCATTAGAGAAACTAAGACTATTATACTTACAAGGTTGTCTTTTCAAGGGTAGAGTGTATTACCTATTTTTCCACCCAGAAGATTGGCAATGGAGGTGGTAAATAACCTGGTAATTTATGCTCTCTGTATGGCCAGGCTATATAAAGCTCCAAGCAGGAGGAAAGTGGCTAAGAGCCCAGGTGACCTTTGCATTATCTGTGTATCCAGGGGCTCCCCCAAGTTCCCACAACAGAGACCAATGATGACTGAAACCATACCATGTCCTTCCCTAGNCCTTAAGATAATACAGGTAACCTGTCTCTAGAACCTATCTTCTTAAAAGAAGTGACTTACACTTTGAGTTGAATTTTAAGATAATGATGCCTCCTTGTGCATAGAGGATTGTATTACACCACATTTTTTTTTCCAAATTGTACTGTGCTTAAATATGCTTACAGGAAACTATTCAGCACCAGGCTTTAGAANTTTGAAACATCAATGGATAGTTAAGCTGTGCTGAACTGGATTTCCTTCTTGCCTCATGCCAATTGTCCTCTGCTGGACATAGTACTTTCAGGGATGCACACAGAACATGAACATACTGTGAGTATATTTCAGGGTAAAAGAAGAAGAATGAGTACAGAAGAGTCCGTCATTTCCCTCTACTGTCTCCATTCCCAAGACTTTCAGTAGAGGTCACTCTCAGTGTAACCACATCCCAGAGTATCCCCTGGCGAAGAAGTTCCTGAATGTGTTAATCAGGGAGCCTTGTGGACAGTATCCTTACATCAAATAGCGAAGTACTTTACCACCCGTCACCATGTGTGTGATCCAGATTTTTAGCTCAGTAGTATTACAAGAATTCTCTATTATTTCTATGATCTCAGCCTTCAAAGTGACATGTAGAGGCCAAGTCTGTTTTACTTTGCCTTCTTTGTGCAAGGTGACATCCAATGATACCTCCTTCCTCCTGCTCTGTCTCCCCTACCTAGCCAAGGAGGGCTGTATGAATGTGACCTCTAAGGGATTTTACATTGCTGACATTTGGAAATTCTGGATTGGCTGGATCCTAGACCATGACAGTCCCTATCACTGCTCTATGTCTTATCCCATATCTCTNATAGCTTTGACTTATGAGAGTTACAGATATGGTAAGAAAAGGAGCATTGGACTTATTCATTGAACCCAGGGTCTGAGTTAAGTATGAGTAAAGCATATTGTTGAAAAAGCAAATATATGAATACCAGCAGTTTAGAATCCACTCATTCATAATCCCCAAAAAATCTTTTGGATCCTTTGCTTAGAGATACCAATATATCAAGCTCTATAGGATATGCACTCCTGCTTTAATCTGCCCTTCAAGGTTCTACATAAGAAGTACTTGAAGAACAGGCTTTGTCAGCTAAGTGCAGGTCCTATCACGAGTTGGACCTGGGAAGATTCTGGGTCTGGTTGTGAAGAGATGCAACTGGGTCCATTAGAGACAAGAAACAGGGACTCTCACTGAGCAGCAAGTGTTTCTCTTTTGAGAGCCTCTGAGAATGCAGCCCCTTACCATTTGGGTGGTCTGAATTCTCCTCAAGCAGGGGATGAGAATGCTGAGTTCACAGAGAAGTCTGAATTTTTAGGAAGCNGCTNCCCTCTGCAATCACAGTCCTTTAGAAAGAAGTATCCCACGCTGTGGGTTNCNNTCTACATGGCCCTNCTGAGATCACTAGGGCCTCCATACTCAGTGAATTTTGAGAGGGGTAGCACTATGTACNTGCTCACTGCAGTGATTCTGAGCATGACTGGCTGGAAAGTCTCCAGCAAATCAATTTATAGCCACTCTGAATTTCCTGTTTATGCTGTTTATTATTGCTCTTTTTAAAAAAATTTCCAGACACTGCTTTCTTGTAGAACTTGTTTAAGTCATGTGGAATTATTTCATCCTAAAAGGGTATAAATCTATTNCTATCTTCAGAGGACTTGATCATCATTATATAACAGTTTTAAAAAATAATTTTTTCTTTATATTGAGTTCTCACATACCACAATTTTTTTTAATTTTTAAGTAATTATTCCTTTTATGAGTATAAGTTTTATCTGCATAGATGCGTGTGCAATATGCATAGAAGCCATACTGTGGGTGCTGGGAAGCAACCCAGTTCCTCTATAAGAACACCAGTTTTCTTAACTGCTGAATGATCTCTCCAACTCCTATCCCAGATATTTTCAATGGCAATTACTAATATCCAAAATTAGTNTNAATTTTTTTCACAATAATTATTCACATACTAGCAAACATTTATGAAATGCTCAATTATTTTAATAATTTGTTTTTATTGTTTTTGAATTCTTCTAATTTTCTACCTAAGTATATGAAAGAAAGATTTTTCTTTGGACATACTAGTTTTATATCATATAAATAAATTATACTCCTTTCTAATTAGTTTCCAGTAAATGCTTTTTAATTACAGGTAATAAATATACCAATTAATGTAAGATGGAAACTTCATTTATTTTTGAAAAAGAGGTTTTTGTCATGCACTCATTGTAGATAGTGATGAAATTCATAGAGATGTTTTTATACAGTATCTCGTGTAGTTTTATCACATTCACACAACCACATTCCCCTTTTCCTTCTCACTATTACCATGCATTTCTAGGCATATATACATTATATAGGAAATATGTATTGTTTGTTAATATATAGAAAATCTAGGGTTCATAAAGGAAAAACAAACACAATTTGTCTTTAGAGTATATGCATTTCAAAACAAAGAAACTTTCCTACCATCAATTTTTTTCAAATATATATACACTTAATTACATAAACATATAGAGGTTCATCTTTAATTCTACATATTATGTATGTATGTGTACTTAGAGCTACAGAACCTCACCCACATCAATATGTCTAGCTAGAATATTTTATACATGTTTAATATTTACTAATTGTCATAGGCATACACTATGATGCACTAGAACAAATAATTGTGTGTGTGTGTGCGCGCTATAAGTCTATCCCCATGTCTTTGATGTCTTTGTGAGGTGCACTGTGGGTATTTTAGTTAAGGAGATGCTGAATGGATGATGAAGCATTTTTTGAAACTGGCTGTGGTGGATGCAAGCAAGAAAGTCCAAGAATGCCATTCCTTTGTGCTCCTGACATCCAGGCACTCCTGGGAGGCAGCCTTCACCCCTGAATTTGGGGTCCTCAGNTGGTGAATAAGGGGAACTCATGTCCAGTGTAAGCAGCTCCCATTATCCTGTATCTTAGTCTGAGCAGAGAATACAGGGGCTCCTTTATTTATGAACTCAGAGAACATTTTCTCACCCTGAGNTCTCAGATCTAAAATAGATATGTTCCAAAGAAATCCAAACATAAATTTTGAACTCATATGGCACCNTGGGGATGAAAAATCCATCAAGGAGACTGGAAGGAGCTGTGTTGTAGCAGGGAAAAGGGGTTCTGCTAGAATTTTGTGAAGTTATATGATGATAATTACATACATTCACAGGATAAGAAATAAAGAGACTAAGACTGTGAAGCCCAGGAGAAACTCTAAGGTCTCTTAATCACTTCACATATCCTACTTCTCTTTTGTTTTTCTTGAGCATCTAAGAACTTCAGCCTGTCAGAAGCCAAGAGAGGTGAGGAAGGAGAATCTCAGATTTTGGGCTGGACACAGAGTCAAGTACTGGTTGAGATCCAGTATCTTGTGGTGACTTTGATATGTCCTGACTCCTTTTTGCACAACACCAGCCTCACAGCCCCAGGATGACACAATGTGGAATCTCATTAGGTTGAGTGTAGCTGGTCTGGTTTTTGAGGTCCTCAAGATTCTCCTTCTTGAACCTTGGCACAGCCCTCCACACTATGTGGAGCCCTTGTGTGAACATAAGTGACAGCAATAGACTCTTCATGGAAACAAAATCTGAGAAATAAATCTGAGTATCTCATGTGTTTCTGTAACAAATATAGTATCTATATTAGGAAACTACTGTCAAAGTAGCCAAAGAGCTTATGTAATTTAGGTCCAGCTCCTAATAACCAATGAGTAAGAAAAGTAAATCACACAATGACCAAGTGTATTCGAGGTTTAAATTTGCACATTGTGTATGCACATGGTGCTTTTACATTCACCAAGACACACATTTACATATAAAGTTGTATAACTATATATTTTTTAAATTGCACACCAAACTGAAGATAATGGGTAAATCAACGCCTAAAATACAAGTTTTGCAAAAAAAAATGTCTGAATAATTAATAATTCAAGCCTATATCACCAAAAAGAGAAAATATTTTTTGAGAAAGGTAGATATAATTTATCAATGCTAGCAAAAACAATAATTTGGAGAAAAATTAAAACATTTTTATCTATGAAATTTGTACTTGAGAGTTTAATAAAAAGCTATGCCTGAAGATGAGTGTTGTGTATAGATCTGTAATCCTAGCATTTAGCTGGTGAAGCAAGAGGATCATTATTGAGTTTCAGGCCAGCTTATGTTAAAAAGAGAGTTCAGATCATCTTAGAGATCTCAATGAGAACTGGTTCCAAATAAAATCTTTTAAACAGGTTGGGATACAGTGTGAGAAAGTTATGGATAGACATGGCCAATACACTCTCTGTGAGCATGTGCAGTTCTCACTCTTTTCCATTCATTTGCACACCAAAGAGGTCTTGATAACTCTAATAATAAATGTTATGCAATACTGGTAATGATTATCCAGAAAAACAAACCCATTCACAAAAATAGTAGACCCAACTTTCCTAGGCTTGTTCTTTGTTTCAACCAGAAACTCAGTATCTTATTACATGAGGGAACCAGGGCAGGTATGGACCTCAGAAGGCAACAGAGATAGTGTCCAAAANATTGTCATCTGANCATTTGTGAATGCTGGAAATACAACATGAGAATGGAAAGGTTCTAATCTACTAGAGAAGGGTCAGGAGCCTCTCCACCTTATTTTCAGGTGATGTCCACTTTGGCTGTAAGAAAGGTAAATTTTTAAAGTCACTGACAACNTAGGAGTATTCAGAAAGCAGTCCAGGGTTAAGGAGACTACATAAACACCACTTAAGTCCTACTATCTCAGAGACTTCTCATGATCTAACATCAAAACAATCTGAAATCTACACCCACAGGAAAATGGACAGCAATAACTGTTCTAACCATCCATGTACACAAGTAACTCTGTAAGTGCTGCCAAGGGAGGAATCACATAACTGTTGTGAAAGCTCCACCTTCAATACCTAGATACTCAGAACCTGTCCAAGACTGAGGCTAACTCAGTAAAGAGATGGCTTCTTCCCATGATGATCAGCAAGAGCTGTCCTCAGCTGGCTGAACACTAGTGGACACATAGGATTGCAGGATTAACCCAGTAGGGGTCATCTAGCTATGCCTCAAGCAAGAATAACGCATGAAGAAGGAATCTTGAATGAGGTGGCCAATAGGCAGAACTGGGAGATAAGTTCCTGGTGAGTTGCTTTCTCACTTGGGGCATGTTGCCACTGCTGTGGTTGAATATCCAGTGTGTGTCACCAGAGAAGCCAGATAGGATGCCATTTGTTGAGGTCACAAGTCATCTGAGGGAAGTTCATCACATGGAACTCATCCCACTAGGAGGAGGAAGGACATTTTCTTACTGAGAATGATTTCTGTGGAAAGGATGGTGTTACTGAGCTCACAGTACTGAGTGCAAGTCTGACTGCCTCACAGGGTTAGCCCATCACATCCTCTCAGATCAGAGAAAACAAGTATCCATGAGTTAATAGGAAAGAAAAATGATGTGCCATATTGTGTATGAGAGGTCACAGGATGAATAAGATACAAGAGCTTGAGTGCCACTCTATCTGAAAGAACATGAGAATGTCTCCTGAGAAGTGGATGTAAGAGCCCCAAACACACCCACCCTCCAAAACTGCAACTGGTCCCTGAGACAGAGTCTGCTAGCACTAATTGGACTAAGAAGTGAGTCTTTGTTCTCAAAGCCAATCAACCCAGCCTCTAGGCTTTGGGTCCAGGGGCACAACCCTGTGCTCCCACACCACCACCCATTGCAATATCAGTTTAAGGCCAGCAGGCAGGACTCCTGCAGACAGGCAGGACTATCACCATCCCCCACTGAACCCTGTAACCAACAAGCCCCACACCACCCCCCAAATCCACCCACCCTCTGAGATCACAGCTGCTCGCTGAGACACAGAGTCCATCAGCACCGACTGGACCAAGAGCCCCGCTTAGACCAAGAGCTCCCTGTAAGAGGAACTTCTAATCAGTCTTATTAATAAACACACAGGCCGGGCGGTGGTGGCGCACACCTTTAATCCCAGCACTCGAGAGGCAGAGGCAGGCAGATCTCTGTGAGTTCGAGGCCAGCCTGGGCTACCGAGTGAGTTCCAGGAAAGGCACAAAGCTACACAGAGAAACTCTGTCTCAAAAAAATAAATAAATAAATAAATAAATAAATAAATAAAATAAACACACAGAACAAGAAATAGGGGTGAAAATCTGACAGAGATCAGAAGAATTAGGAGCAAACCACCACTAGCCTCACCTCACCAACACTGCCTCTACTTCCAAGGAGCGAAGCGAAGAGAAGAGAGAGACTTCTGGTCTAACCCGGCTTTTTATGCCTCTCCATTCTGCTAACTCATATCCTATCCTCACCAAGCTACATCGCTTCCTGTCTTGTCTGCATGGACCTCCAGAACTCTATGGCCGAAGCTGAGACTAAAGGCGTGTACCACCACCCCCTTCTGCTAGCTCCCCATGTGACCTTGGAGTCACAGAGAAACAAATGGATTAAGGGCGTGTGCTAACTTGCATGACTATTGTTTTACTACTAGTGGCTGGCTGCCGTTTTTCCTCTGATCCTCAGATAAATTTTATTGAGGAACACAGATAAAATATCACCACAGCTCCNATTGGAACAAGAGCTCTGATTGGACAAAAAGTATTGGTCAGACCAAGAGAGGCTCACTCACACATGACACCATTTGCATTGAGTGGAGGAAGAGATGGGTAGATGCCAGTGCAAAAATACAGTCAACAACATAAAGACCAATATGGCAATACCAGAACCTAGTGGTTCCACATCAGCAAAACCTGAACAACCCAACGCAGAAGAAGCAGAAGGAATCGATGTTTATAATGAATTTAAGAATATGGTAGAGGCCTTNAAAGAGGAAATGAAAAATTCCCTTAAAGAAATTGAGGAAAAGACAAACAAAAAATTGGAAGAAATTAATAAATCCCTTAAAGAAAGCCAAGAAAACAAAGAAAAACCAATCAAACAGGTGAAAGAAACAGTACAAGATTTGAAAATTGAAATAGAGACAGTAAAGAAGACACAAACTAAGGAAATGCTGGAAATGGAAAAGCTGAGTAAACAGGAACTACATGGTTATGTAAACATAACCATCAGAAGGCAAGAGATGGAAGAGAGAATGTCTGGCATTGAAGATACGATAGAGGAAATAGCATCATCAGTCAAAGAAAACATTAAAGCCAACAAAATCATCACACAAAACATCCAGAAAATCTGGGAGACCAAGCAAAGACCAAACCTAAGAAAAATAGAATAGAAGAAGGACAAGAATACCAGCTCAAAGGTACAGAAAATATATTCAACAAAATCATAGAAGAAAACTTTCCCAAACTAAAGAAGAAAATGCCTATGAAGATACAAGAAGATTATACAGCACCAAATAGACTGGATTTCCCCCCCCCAAAAAAAAGTCCCCTCATCACATGATAATCAAACCACTAAACATACAGAACAAANATAAAATATTAAGAGCTGCAAAGGAAAAAAGTCAAATAACATATAAANGCAGACCCATCAGAATAACACCTGACTTCTCAATGGAGATTCTGAAAGCCAGAAGCTCCTGGACCGACGTTATGCAGACATAAGAGACCATGGATGCCAACCGAGACTATTATACCCAGCAAAACTTTGAATTGCCATAGACGGAGTAAACAAAATATTGTATGCTAAAACCAGATTTAAACAATATCTATCCACAAATCCAGCCCTACAGAAAGCACTANAAGGAAAAATCCAACCTAAGGAAGCTAGATGCACCCANGAAAACACAGAAAATAGATAATCCCACACCAACAAATACAAAAGAAAGGAAATACACAACACTACCACCAAAAAATAACAGGAATTAACAATCATTGGTCATTAATATCCCTTAATATCAATGGACTCAATTCACCTATAAAAAGACACAGNCAACACTACCACCAAAAAATAACAGGAATTAACAATCATTGGTCATTAATATCCCTTAATATCAATGGACTCAATTCACCTATAAAAAGACACAGACTAACAGAATGGATACAAAAACAGGACCCATCCTTCTGCTGCATATAAGAAACACACCTTAACTTCAAAGACAGACACTACATCAGAGTAAAAGGCTGGGAAAAGACTTTCTAATCAAATGGACTTAAGAAGAAAGCTGGTATATCTATCCTAACATCTAAAAAATTAGACTTCAAACTAAAATCAATTGAAAGAGATCAAGAAGGACATTACATATTCATCACAGGAAAAATCCACAAGGATAAAGTCTCAATTCTGAACATTTATGTCCCAAATACAAGGGCACCTACATTTGTAAAAGAAGCATTATCAAAGCTTAAACTGCACATCAAACCCCAAATGCTAGTAGTGGGAAACTGCAACACCCCATTCTCGTGAATGGACAGGTCTGCCAGACAGAAACTTAACAGAGAAATAAAGGAACTAACAGACATTATGACTCAAATGGACTTAATCTAAAGAATATCTACAGAACATTCCACCCAAACATAACACAAAAGAATATACCTTCTTCTCAGCACCCCCATGGAACCTTCTCTAAAATCGACCACATACTCGGTCACAAAGCAAATTTCAACAGANACAAATAAGTTGGAATAACCTCCTGTATTTTATCAGACCACAATGGCTTAAAGTTAGATTTCAACAACAACAAAAACTACAGAAAGCTTACAATTTCAAGGAAACTGAATAATGCCCAACTNAATCACCACAGAGTCAGGGAAGAAATAAAGAAAGAAATTAAAGATTTCCTAGAATTCAATGAAAATGAATGTACAACATACCCAAACTTATGGGACANTACAAAAGCAGTGCTAAGAGGAAAATTCATAGCACTAAAGTAAATCTAGTTCTTTCAGAGAAAACTATCAAACACAAACAGGGACATACATGCAGACACAAAACATAAATGTAAAATATGCATACACACATACACACACAGACTCATATCCATACAGAGATACAAATGCAATACAGCTACATACTATTTTTCACTCATATACATTTGAACATAGAGGCACATGCAGAAATATTTATTACCCAAGCAGACACACATAAACAGAAATCCACAAAAAAACCATATACAGGCCCACATACACACTCACAAATTCATAGACATATGCACACAGGGAGAAATATACAGATACAAACACAGGGAGACACTGTCACAGACAAATTTATGCTCAAGTCCAAATACAGAAGGACACACACATACATACAGATACACAGAAACACACACACACACACACATATGTAAGCACATCCACAGAAATACAGAAATCACACACTTAGGCACATGTAGATACATGCAATGATAAATACACACAGGAAGATATACACAGAAACACACACCCACAGAAAAAGACATTGACACAAGACAAATTTATGCTAACTAGTACAAACAGATATGCAAATATACAGAAACACATCTATACACACTGACACAGATACACAAAATATACACAGAAACATAAATCCATACAAGGTGATAAGCATCCATCCACACACGGGTACCTGAACTGAACCATAGCATTATTTTCTGTGAGTTTTCCAGAGCCAAAAGAGGGGACAGATAAGTTAATAACACTTGTAAAAAAAACATCCCCTGCACTGATTACCACATAGTTGACAATTATCAAAAGATTATCTGCTTATTATGGAGATGATTAATGAGGAAAGACTCATGTGTTTCCAGTATTAGAACAGCAGTGATGATATTCAGGTGCTCTATAACAAAATCACTGATTTGCATTGATAAATTTTGTGTCCCACTTCATTGACTTTGCATTTGAGATTTGTACCAAGAACTAGATTTACTTTCTCATGAGAAAAATGATAGAAATCTTCATATTTGAGGAAATATTTCCTAATCCCCTAGAACATGGCATCTGAGGGACTATTTATGATTCTGATATTGATGACACCAAATATCATCCAATAGACAAAATATTACCTTCGATCAATTAATTGGAACCCTTTCCTCTTATCCAGTGACTGAATAAACATCCCATGGAAGACATGGGCCACAGTATAAACAGCATTGTATATGTCATAACTGCCATCACTAAAAGCCATGTCAGAAGTCTGTACCATTAGCCATTCCAACGAGGCATTGGATGCGCAATTCTTCAGTGTCTTAACCTAGAAGCAGAGACTTCACAGTTAAATTGCATCCACTCCAGCCTTGCCATGTATTCATCTGAGTAATTCAGAGGGTTGAATGTCTGGAGAAGGTTTTTAAAACCTGAAATCTCAGTATGGTAGTGTGCAAAAGCTATAGTACCATAGGATGACTCAAGAGTGAAGTTGCTCTTACTTGTAATGACATCCCACTCTGAGGTGGTGNCCCATATTTTCTGTATACCTAGAGATTTCCACATTCTAAAGCTCAAAGCTAGAATACTGTCTGTGTCACCATAAATGATAACATTTGCGCATGAAGTCTTGATTTGGTTATAATAAATTTCTGCTCTTGACATGTATAAATGCATGTTGACTGGAATCATGTTCACAGAGGCAAAGCAGACTNAATTTTCTTCTATCTCTCTTCTCAAATATGAGAGAAAATGAGTACCATGATTATTGTCTGAGATGATCAAACCAACCCAGTTCCAATTGAAGTGAAGTATGAGGGAGACCATGGCCAGGATTAATGATGTGTCATTGATGGCCATCTGATACATATTAGGAAGTTTTTCATGATCACTCGGCATAGGATGAAAGGGTCCAAAGGTAAGAAGAAGTAACTAGAACACAGGGAGCAGCATGAGGTAANATTCAGTTCTAAGAACTCATTAAACACACTTTTCTGCAAAGAGTTCTTAAATACCCCCTTAACTGTTGATTCTTCCCTCATCTCTATTTCAAAAATGGAAATATGAAATGCCCATTAAAATTTTCTGAATAGTACCCCAGTACTACATAGTNTGACATGAGTGTAAGGCTAATCACCTCACACACTTCTTAGCATCTGGGAATGGCACAAATGGAGACAGGATTTCTTGCAAACCCACCACAAAAATACTCACCTGCTGAGGAGAATACAGATCTGGTGATGTGGTTCTGTATGCTGTTAATATGTGTTGCTCTGATTGGTTGATAAATAATGCTGTTGGCCAATGGTGAGGCAGAATAAGGTTAGGTGGGACATTCTAACTAGAGAGAGAGGAAGAGAAAAGAGAGCTGAGCAGATGCTGCTAGCACCACTAAGAGAAGCAAGATGTTAAGGTATCAGTAAGCCATGAGCCACGTGGCAAAACATAGATTAATAGAAATGGGTTAATTTAAGATGTAAGNTCTAGCTAATGAGAAGCCTGAGCCCTAAGGCTATAGTTTCAAAAAACAAACAAAAAAAACCATAGGTAATATTATATCCTTCTGAGGCCTTTGATGTGGTTGAAGACTAGATAGTTATACTTTTCCTTAGTTATGATAAAAGATAAATTAGATATGAAATTTTAGGNTCACAAATATATAATAGATGATAAAATATTTTCTTTAACTTTACAAAATACAAATAGACTAGATATTATAACTGTAATTCTTGCTTGATAACTGTTCTATTGTATGTAATTATACTATGTTGAAGTTAAAAGCTTCCTTTTAAATAGAAAGAAAANGGGAAATGATGGTGATGTTGTTCTGTATGCTGTCAATATGTGTTGCTCTGATTGGTTGATAAATAAAGCTTTTGGCCAATGGTGAGGCAGAATAAGGTTTGGCAGGACATTCCAACTAGAGAGAGCAGAAGAAGAAAAGAGAGCTGAGCAGATGCTGCTAGCTGCCTGCAAGAGAAGCAAGATGTTAGGGTATCAGTGGCAAGACATAGATTAATAGAAATGGGTTAATTAAGATGTAAGAGCTAGTTATGAGAAGCCTGAGTCATTAGGTCATAGTTTAAAAAAATATAAGCCTCTGTGTGTTTGTTTACTTGGGTCTGAGTGGCCTCAGGAGCCAGGCAGGACCAGACAAAACTTTCTCTTATAGAGGTCCATGGCTTTGACCATTATTAAAGATTTTGCTCAATTTGGTCCTGCAAGCACCACCAAACAGATGTTCATTTCACTAAAGTTATAATTAGGGGGGCTATTATGTTCTACAGCAGATAGAATGCGACTGTGTAAGTGTGACACCATCTTACAATGACATGGTAGAAAATCAAATGCTAAAGACATAATTGGTAAAAGATTAGGGTTCCTGTTGACTTCATCTATAGAATAAGCTAAGGCCAGAGCAAACAGCTCATTTACAGTTGCTGTTCTGTAAAAGGGCACAGTGATTAATGGGGGTAGAGANATACAGATAACAATGTGTAATGAATGCAAGGACTATCCTGTACAGGATGCTTTTCCAAACTACTCCCAAAGATTGAAACAAATGTTCTGTTCTGGGATGTTGGGATGACATAAGAAGACAGAAGCTTACAAAAACCTTTAAAAGTTCATGTCAGTGTATCTACTATAAATAAGATGCATCATCAGCATCTTCCACAGAGTGGAAGTTTGACTCTGGTGTTTGAGTACTTACTCAGAGGTTTAAGGCATGACCTTGGACNTTGACCAAACAATAAACCTGATAGTACTTTCATTTTTAAATTACTGTGCAGTACAATATTTCACATAGTGTATGTGCTATTGAGTTTATGGTATTTTTATGAAATTAACTGAATTTTTTAAGACAATCACAAATGTCTGNTGTATACATAACAGTCTGGATAACACTTGGCTCTTGTACTTTCAATTCTTTGTAATCAGTGGGTAACATAGTTAACATATCTCCTCATGTCCATCTTCATCTTTTTTTCTTTCTGGTTTACCAATTACAGTGGTAAAAGATTAATTTTAAATAAATTCAAATATCAAAGATTTATTAAGATGTATGTCTGGATTCATCTGTGCCTATGGACAGTATTAATGCCCAGTTTGGTCATGAATAGGGAATGGCCATGAATGGTACTTAGCTTTAGACCAGATTGGCCTCAAATGTCCAAGGATACACTTTCTCTAAATCCTGAGGACGGAGATTATGGGCATGTACTACCTCCTCAGTATTGTTCACCTATTTTATGATTACACTGCCTTGTCATATATTCACACTGAGTATATCTGACCAACACAATTTTCCTCCTAGAAAACCTCTTCTGGATACCTTTCCAGTTACGCTAACGAAAAACTAGCATCCTACTGTGATTTGTATGTGCCAGTATCACATTAAATTATATGTAATTTGTTTGTAAAATAGANGACTCTACAATGTAAAATGTATGGAGAAAGTTTTTCNAGTTTTATGTAACAAAAACTGGTAACAGGTTAGTTGGAAAAAAATACACCATTTTGTGTTAATGTTTATGGGAAGAATAGTAACTCCTGTATCTTCTAGTAATTTCATACCATCTGACCAATAAAGATCAAGTATACATCTTCATTCTGAATAATTCACTCTTAGTTAAACAAAATCTGTTTCCCACTTAGAAATTTTACCACTGTGGTATCTTTATATATGGAAATAGGAATTCTTTTTATTTTTTATTTTATTATTTATTATCTTTAAAAAATAATTTTAGAATATTCTTTAATACGGCCCAGTAAAAGTGCCATTGAAAATAAAGCAACCCATAACAGGAATGTGAGATTAGAATTTGTCGAATTTAAACACTAACTCAGGCACACTAACCATTAAGAAACACCAATTACTTGAGCTTTAGAGTCACCCAGTGGAGACTAATGCTCTGTCTTTGAAAGCAGGAAGCCACAACATCAAAATGTTTATAGTGCCAAAATTGGTAAAATATTCAGATATAATTAATAAAATTACTTATGGGAAAANATAAAAGGCAAATGTGATATAAGTGTCAGAGAANAAACAGCTTACATATAAAGAGAGAAGACACACGCTTCTTAAATAATAGCAAATGTGACATAGTATGTAACCCCCTCTACCTACTATTAATTGTTGCCAACTATCACATGCAACAGCTGTCTCTCAGGCAAGTAAGTGCCAAGGGAAGTAATCAGTCACCATTATTGTGATAGCCTCAACGGTTAAAAGAATGCAAACATATCACGTACAGTCCATATAGTCCTTTTTTACTCTAAAGAGAGAGTGAAGAAATGGACTTTGAAGTTAAAGGCCAGTGGTTGTATATGTATATAAGTGAAGTATGGAGAAACAGGAACACAAATGAAGTTCAAAGTGGACAGGTTTCCTACTTCCGTTCTTGATGCATCTTTAGAAGTTATAGTGTGACCACATGCAGAGCATCTGAGTGAGTAACTGATTATCTATGTGACAGTTTTCCACAGCTAGCTGGGCCACACATATTAGTTGCCCTGGCAATGCATTAGGATTTACACATTGATGGACTGTCCATCAGCCAACTCTACTATATGGCCATTTACTTGTACCAATTTAGGATGACGTTCTTTGAAGTAGAATGAGGTTTCTTTTGATATGACATCCTGATACTGTGATGTGGAAACTGTGAAGAGACAGACTATATATGAGGCAACAATGTATAGAGTCCTTTCTTCACTCACCTTCCAGGCTTGGAAGTTGGAGGGTACCTGGGGAAAAAAATACAACATTCTCTGGACAAATTAAAATAGAAAAACAGCATTGAGTCTCTAAAGAAATTTGGGGTTGTTTATTGGTATGTAGGTTGGGAGAATAGGGAAGAAGATTCAAGGCATTGCTCAGACCCTCACCCTCTTGACCCCTCGTGAAATATTCATGATGACATTTACATAGAAAATACAAAAGTACTTACTGTTCCTTGTTAGCATGTAACAAGTACATTGTCTCCACTGGCCACTCTACTGCCCCAAGTATGAATGCACATGTCTCCAAATCTCCATCTTCATCTTCACTCTGCTTCATTCTCCAAAAGCACCTGGGATGAATAAAACTTACCACATGAAGTGGAATGTTCAGGAGCAAAAAGAGCAAAATGCGAGTGAACATTTTATTTCTGGTCTAAGCCTGGGGAATTGTGATATGCCATGCAGATCAGCACATCAAATGGATACTACTCAGGTATCTCAACTTGGTTTTATTTCTGTGATCAAATAAAGGGCTACTTGTGCAATCATGATTCCTTTTCTTTTTTGTGCAGCTGATTCTGCATCCATTGAGAATACTTCGAAACTCTCTTCCCTGGGGCTCTGCATCTGATGTCCATAGTCTATGTGATGAAATTTAGATGATAAATGTATATGAGGATAGTTCAGCTAGTTTCATGACATCACTAATCTTTATGGAAATTAATGCCCCTGGGAAGATGCCATTTGGTGAAAATTTGGTCCCATCATCAATCTGATTATGTTAACAAATTTAGAGATGATGTCAGTGGATTTTGTTTGATTGTCCACAGTGAGACATGCATTTTTGGTTCAGGAGGAATTCCAAACTCAGAATTCATGGTTCCACACTTGGAATTGTATCACAAAGTTTATGTCAGGGAAAATAACAACAAAATTTCCATTTTTTTATATAGTTAAAAAAAAGGAGAACGTTCAATTCTCTCTAGGGCATCAAATAATGTTGATAAATTTAAGGGTTGGAGAGGACTGAAAAAATAATAAGTAATGGTCAATTAATATTGACATTAACTCAATATTATATCAATAATACATATTTATAATCAATAAAATATATTTATAATCAATAATCTATATAGATGGCAAGCTGAGAATTAGTTTAACCATCTAAAAAGTGTAGTTTTATATAATTAGAATATTTCTGTCCAAAGAAGGAAGCAGATAACATAAGAATCTATCATTAGTCAGTGTGTCATAATATGGTAAAGTGTGTCTAAATAATATGATTCTAAGTATCAAAAACAAATGGTTAGTTTGGAATATTAGCTCTATATATTAATCTCTGGTAGGTGGTATTAATTTGGTTAATCTGTATTTAAAAGAAGCTTTGTTAAATAAAGAGATACCTGAGTCAATCATGAGCATCTGTGGAAGCTGATCTAATAATTCAAATTTGTAATCAAGGCAATATTAACCCATGTAGCTATGAGAGGACAGTAAATAACCTGTGTCAGGGTATACAATGCAAGACTTACATACAAAGCAATTTTCAGAAGTACATAGAGAGAATGTCTGATAGTACATACATTTCAGGATCATGGGCAGAAATTATACAATTAATAATAGAGCATTTGTTAAAAGACTGTCCAGTCTCTGGGTAGGAAGACTCCTGTAAGCAGAAAGGAATGCTGACATGAGGCAAAGTTGAGAGTTCTGAAGGCTGGAACACAGTGGAAAAGCTGGCTTTTCCATGCAGATAGCAATTTGTATCAGTCTCTGAGATGCAACCAGGAGAGTGCACAGGACTCCCTGGTATGTGGGCTGGAAGGCAGGGTGCAGAGGTGCAGCTAGACAGCACATTTATGGTCAAGAGGATGACAACCTGTAACTCTTTAAATGATTAGAATTTCTACTGGAAACAAATATTTATTAATGGTAAAACATGCAGTCAAGTTTTACAGAGGAAACTTTTTCCTTGTATCAACTTATTCATAAAGCCAAGGCCCATTTATTAAGAATCTAAAGGTAAATAACAGCCTGTAATCAGACTGGAGCACCTTTGTCCTGCCACAGCCTGGCCATGTGGTGTGATCAAGCAATCCAGGATCCGTAAAGGTAAACCAATGTCCCATGGAAACATGCAAGTATATCCTCCTCCTGATGTTATTAAAACATCAGGACCTTTCCAATTACCAGCAAGGAGGTCCTAGAGGCTTAGGTGTAGTTTTTGTGGAGAAGTGTCTGAGGAAAGAACTCGTATTGTCCTCATGCATCTTCTTTTTTTTTATTAAGAATATTTTCCCTTCATTTTACACATCAATCAAATATCCCCTTCTTCCCTTTCTCCTAGTCTCCCCCTCCCAATCCACCCTCTCTTCCCCCGACAAGAGGGCAAGGCATATCCAGTATCCCTCCCCCAACTCAAGGCTGCACAAGGTGTCCCATCATAGGTAGCAGGCGTCAAAAAGACAACTCATGCACCTGGGATGGATTCTGATCCCACTGCCAGGCAGCCCTCCAAGCAGATTTAATTACACAACTGTCTCCCCATGCAGAGGTCCCAGCCCAGTCCCATGTAGCCTTCAAAGCTGCTTTTCCAACTTTCATGATTTTTCCATTAGTTTTGTTTGTTCATCTCTGTAGGTTTCCGCATTA
>LZPO01027592.1:0-17702 GCA_001675575.1 Neotoma lepida
AACTAAAAGCCTAATTTTAAAAGATTCATTTATTTATCTTTATTTTATGTGTGAGTGTTTGCTTGCACGTATGTTTGTGCACCCTGTGTGTATAGGGCCTGCAGAGACCAGGATCCCCTGGAACTAGAATTACAAAAGGTTATGAGCTGCCTTGTGGGTGCTGGGAACCCAATCAGGGTCCTCTGCAAGAGCAGCCAGTGCTCTTAACCACCGAGCTACCTCTCTGGTTCCAGAAAAGCCTACTTTTTAAGCGAATTACTCTTCATACGTGACCCTCCTTTGAGTATACAGTGAGATGGATATTGACAGTACCATACCTCAAAGGCATCCTCTGAGGATGTGGTTAAAGGCACAGTTCCTGAGCACAGGCCTGAGTAACTGTGCTCAATTCTTCCCCTCCCTGATTAAGACAACGCCATGCAGCCTCCAAATATAGTCAGCTTCCCCACCTGAAAGGCAAGGATTAGAATAAAATTACTGTAGCAGTTATTACAAAGATTAAATGTGTTAATAAAGGTAAAATATTTTAATTGTACCTGGCATGACATCACATAATTTTTGTGCATTAAAAATTCTTCAGCTGGTGAGATGTCTCAGCTGATAAAGGTGTCTGCTGCCAAGCTTGATGACCTGAATTCAATCCAGGATGACCTGGATTGACATGGCTCATGCACCTTGGTACATGCATCCACACACACGTAAATAAATAATGTAATAAATATTTTAAGATCCCACAGTGTTGGCACACGTTTCCCAAATTGAATCTCCTGTGGTATTTTGTTTCACTCACTCAGCATTCATGCACTGGTGAGGTGCCTCCTGGCTTCCAGGCCTTGTGCTAGACAGAATAACACGGAAACGGATGGGTGAGCCTCATAACCTGTGTACAAGTAGTGCACTGCACATTTTGTGGAGTGGGTAGTTCACTCCTTTTACCACTATCTCTTCAAAGCATGGGACAAATGGAATCTGTTATTTATACAACTGTACATGCCTGACAGGAATAGTGTGGCACAAGCTGGATCCCCAAAGAGAATGCCACCAAGAGGAACCATGGGGCTTGACCCCCATCCAGCATTTGTGGCATGACTATAAATTACAGTTTTGAGCCACATTCCAGAGCAGAAGTTTACCCTGCTGAATTACCTGTTGAATGTAGGAGGTTATATACATTAATGTCTGATCAAGTTCATAGCACTGTGTCCCTGTTCAACCAAAACTATTCACACAGCACAGATCTGAGAGAAACACACACTGCCAGAAAGATCCAGAAGGTACAGAGTTGGGCTCTATAGCTCACACCTCTAATTCCAGGACTTGAGAGACTGAGGCAGGAGTATCATGAGATCTGAACCAACCTGGGTTACATAGTGATTGTAGAGAGCTAGCTCAAAAAACAACAACAACGAATTCTAAACAGGACACTTCTCTTTCTACATCTACTCTTGAGTTTCATGGAATAAAAGAGACGACCTCCTCAGAGTACATGGCTCTTGAGTTGTTTTGTTTTGTTTTAAGCCTTTGGGTAGGCAAACAAAGAGAGATGTCAATGACTATGGCAATACTAACTGGCCACTGGAAACTCATGACATCAGCAGTCCTTTCTTGGCTTAATGATTAACTTCCAAAGCCCTCCCTGTGGTTTCCATGGGGGAAATGCAGCAGGCTCACAGAATGCAATGCTCAGTATACCTAAAGAGCACACACCTTTCCTTCCTTCATGTCATCATTCTTCAGTCACGACACTGCCTTCCAGTTGTAACAGCACAGTAAAACCTAAGATTACAAAGTTGTTGCTATTTTGTTTTGTTTTGGTTTTCTTGTTTGTTTGTTTTTAGTTCAGAGCAAAAATAAGTACACACCTCAAAAGTTCATAGGTGTCAGAAAAGAATCAAGGTTTCTAACAAAATACATGCACCGTTTAGGCTTGCTTTTCTATGGAGACTCTCAGCCTCCTCTATCATGTGTCAACTGACCAGAGTTCAAGGGCTGACTTCTCAGGCACGGATAGAGAGTAGAATCAGAAGGTGGTAGGCAAGCCCCTGACCTTTCCCATTACTGTCCCCAAAGGAACACTAGTCAAATTATCCTTAGAATTGTTGCAACAACTGAGAATAAATAAACACTCTCAGCCTGGGAACACTGCCGAACATCAGGCACCTTTCTGTCCCCTACAGTATGATGAAGTAAGTCCCTGTGTAACCAAACCCCTCACCTGGTTTTGATCTGCACTTCTGGGAGTTGCCCCTCCATCCCCCATGAGTAAAGCTCCTCCTCTTAGGGCCCTGTATGCCTAGACTCCTCTAGGGGCCTCACAGTCATATTGTCACAGACAGCCATAAAATTTTTATAGCTGCCAGAACCCATTGATCATCGAGTCAACCGTCCATGCAGTAAAAGTGCTGTGTGTGAGAATTCAGAAGCCGGGGCACAGCAGGTCATACTTCCTGCTTGGCCGCTGGGGTAGAGTGTCACAGAGTCCCACCTGGTGTCACAGAGTCCCACCTGTTCATTCACCTCCCTCTAAACAGACAGTACACACCCAAAATAATTAAAGAAAGGCGGATTTTTTTAATTAAGTCAAAATGGAGAAATGCAGGTGACAGATCCTGTTTGTTTGGGGGCTTAAAGTATCTGGACACAATCCTTAAGCTACCTTAAGCTGGCAAAAACTGGTAGGGAAGGGACAGGGAAAGAGGAGAAAGCTTTGCCCTGGGAGCAAAGAGTCTCCTTCTCAAGGCAGGGTCACTCTGTTTTCACAGTTGCATTATAAAAACAACAGATAATGTCTCAAATGACCGAGGAGCAGCTCTAGGTGACTTACCTCAGGAGCCACTCCCCGGCTCACACCCTGTCTACACTAAGCTGGGTTATCAGCAACCTCTATAGATTAATCAGGAGCCTGTTCTGACAGGGACCTGTTCTGACAGACCCAGCCTAACAAACCTGGTGGAAGATTCAGGAGAAAGAAAGATTGCTTTCCACCACTGGTAACTTGCACACCTGGCACTCTGCATTCTACCCAAGAAACATCATCTGTCTCTTCTTACTAACAATGTGCTGAGTCTGACTGAAAGAAGCCATGTCTAGCCCCTCTCTCACAAAATGTCCCAAACAGAAGGCCAAAGTCTACATGAAAATCCCAGTGCCACCTAGTAGAATCCTACTGTGGCCGCTACCACCATGTGCCTCTCTTTTAAGACCCCCAGTGCATGAAGGACTACTGTTATTGGTTTCCCCTTTCTGGACCCCAACAAGCACACCCATCCATAGGTATGCAGTTGGTGCCACAAGACTACAAAATGATTGAGAACTGTCCCAGCTAATAGAATATAACACTCAGGGAAAGGACATATTCCAGTGAGAGCTGTGACTCTCCGGAAACTTCTTGCTCTGCTCTGAATACACTGTTGTGGGAGCCCTGTGTCAACCATGATGTGTCAGTGCAGGAGACTGGGCATGAAGGCATGTCTGTCCCAGTTCATTTACTGCACACTCATCAAGTATCTACCACACCTCCAATGACCACAGCACAGTGTTCCTATCAGCTCATTTAAGCATTTTATGCCCAAGTACAAAAGGAGATCAGTGAAAGACAGAGCAAAGCTACACAAGTTGTAAGTTACATGCCACACAAGCATTCCCAGGGAAGTAAGAGAAGACTGGAGTTGAGGACACACCACTCTTGCCAATCCAAGCTCCCACAGGACACTGCGTTCTAATGTCAGTGGCCCGGAACGGAGAAATGGCCTATGGGCAGACATTATGGTTTCCCATTACCAGCTCCGTCCGTGGAAGATGGCATAGAATGGATAAGCCTCTTAATTTGTCGTTGCCTCAGTCTCCTTATCTGAGAAATGGAAACAGCATCCTCTGTGGGTCATGCCTTGAGATAGTCATTATAAGGAGCAAACGGAACAGACTAGAAAATCCTCAAGAATATCACATTGACATCAACGCCAAGTGTGAGAATCTAGTTTCTCTTTCTGGGTGAAGAGGGGCTTGTTCTTTATCAGATACAGATTATTCTACAGTGGGAGAATAAACACAGTTCATAGTTCCTAGCAAGGAAAATGAACTAAACTTTTTTATTTCATGAAGGCTGTACTAGCCAGGATATGATACTGTGCATCTGTGATCTCAGCACTTAGAAGGGTGAGTCAGGAGGGTTGTGATCTTTGCTGATCTACACAGCAAAGCTGATCTACACAGCAAAGCCTGGTCTCACAAACATTTTTTAAATTAAAGAAAGACCTGGGTAGACACCAGGTACATAGCTACACTTTTATCCAGGGATCCAGATAAACCCTCAGATGGAGTCTCTATCAACTGTTCTCTCATGTCTCACTTGAGGTCACACAGGAGACTGGCAACAGGCTTGTGGAGAAGGGGCACAATGTGGCTCCTCTCCTCCAAGGCACTTGGGGACCTGAAGTGAAATGCTGGCATTCCGGGCAGTGTTTATTGACATTGTGCTGCCAAGCACCTGATGCAACCTCTTCAAGGGAGAGATGTGGGTTCAGATACTGGAGCTAAGAGAGTCCTGAATAATTCATACAAAAGAATCCAATTTGGCTAGGCTTGGAGAGAGGGAACCTGGGTCCTTGTTTAGAAATTTCTTGCTCCCCTCAGAATTTAGAATGATTAATACAGTCAGAAAAGATGGCCATGAAGTCACCAGCATGCCTCTGCTTGTCCCAAGTGCGCAGAGATGAAACACAGACATTTAAGAGGTATTGATGTAACCGTTCAGGTACACTCTGTAGCACACAGGTGGATTTGTCCTCCTGAGCACAAATCTAAAGGGACTAATGTTAGTGACCCCTTGCTCTCAGCACAGTGCTTCTGAATTTTTTCACCAGTTCATCTATCTTCTAGTTACACGTTGTGTTTTCAACCTTAAAAGCCAAAAGATGCTTATTATCTATCTCTGATACAACCTCAGGACTGTGGCAGAGAAGACAAGCCTGTTCTGTGGTCTCAGACAGAGAGCCCATCCTGGGGGACTGTAGAACCTCATGGCAGGAAGTCCATTGGCATGGCTATTTGTCATTTCATTTCCCACCTGAACATTAAGGAAGTTGTTTTTGAGGGACATTCCCACAGAACCCCTCACTCAGTCTCAGTGTGTTCATACTGGTTTCAATAGCCTCAATTCCTACCACAGAGTAAATCAGGCTTTGCCACTTCATGGCATCATTTTACTTGAAACAGATGGCTATTTGAATGTGTTCACTGCCACCTGGTGGCACTGAAAAAAAAAACAAGAAAAACAAAAAAATCAAACAAAAACCACCTTCTTCGTAAAGGGCTAATTGTGTTCAGTTTGGGGTCAGTCTTCGAAATGTCGACCACTTTTTCTTCTCTGTGGAGGGAGGAGCCTTTGTTCTGATCTTGTTACAGGATCAACTCCCTGAGTGGAGGGGGGTGGGTGGAAGGACAGAAACGCTGATGGTTCCTGGACTGCCATGGTCTGTGAAACAGAGCTGTAACATGCACAGCAAAGTTCACTCCCAGCACCCCTAAACCTCTCCAACGGTGCCAGGATTGAGCCGTAATCCCAGATAACTGTATTCACAAGAAAGTCACTGCCCATAATCTCCCCCCAAAACAATGTCATCCACATATGTTTCATAAAGAAATCTGCATACACTGGTTTAGCCATGTTCGCATTTTGATCTTAGCCTAGAAAACAACTAGTCCAACAGTGATACAGTGGTGTTTAAAATCACCTGCCCTTCTATGCCACATGGCTGCTTTAAATGCTGTGTATAGCCTGGCTCCTGGATCCACTGTATTTATCTTGCCCTGTGCTTCTCTGGATGAGTCTAAGAAAAGGGATTTTAAGATAAATATAATTGATTTTTCTCATGTTGAGCTATCTCACTGTGGGAAATTTAACTCTGGTAAATATATATCTTCAAACGTAAAGATCTAGTTATAGTCAATGTCTGTCTGTCTGTCTGTGTGTGTGTGTGTGTGTGTGTGTGTGNGNGCGCGCGCGCGCGCGTGCGCGAGCATATTATGTGGCTCTACAGTGTCTTGTCTTTGTGGTTACTAAAACCATACACTATGGATAGCAATCATGAACCACAAAAACATACCCAGGAGCTGGAATCTTCTTAAATCTAGCATTAACTCTAGTGAGGGGTGTGACACTTATGTGGCCTCAGAGGCTCTGGAGTTAAAAGTTCAAAACAGGAGGAGAGGGGGACATGAGGCTTTGACAGGAATGCTGGAGAATCTGGAATACAAACANAGGAATGTTTGAGAAAGCCACAAAATGTGAAGCCGGGAAGGACTCTACGGTGAAGACTTTTTCCCTAGTGCTGATGGCACGCACTGGCAGGTCCAGTCTCCACNTTTCAGGGTATCCTCAAAGCTAGATGGGGACACACAGTGTCAGGTCCCCAGGAANAGAAGTAACACAAGGCAATGAAGTCAAGGAGAGTGACAGACTGGAAAACAGCCTGTGCTGTTAGTGCTAGAAGTCCTGTATCACCTCAAAGCTTTGGAGAAGAGACTAAAAGAGTACACAGATGCCGTGGGAGAGGGGGAAGCACTGTTCGGCCAGCAAATGTTTATTCAGCAGGCTGTGGTTGTCACTGTCAACAACTGTCAATTCCCCCNGGCTTCAGGGGAAGGTAGCTTGCACTTCCTGGCTGGTGGGTGGTTGGGNGAGACTCTGTGACCAGTTCTGGTGAATAGGTAGATGTCAAAGTGACTTGTGCCACTTCCAAGGCACATTTGATTAGTGATGTGAGGGTTAGAGTTCTCTGCTCCCTGCACCACTGCGGCCTGCAAGTCAAGATGNTAGCCACTCAGGGGATATCAGAGAAAATGCTGTGACCACAGCNTTTATGAGTACNCATCTTGGTTTATCTACACTGAGAATGGACTGTCAGTGAGGAACAAACCACTGTAATTTAGGCCAGAAACATCTGGGTGGTATTTGTTAGTGCAGCACGGCAGAGCCAATCCTGACTAAACCATATTTGCTTTAAGAAGAAATTATGGTTGTCTTTTTGAAGTTGCAAAAGGATGTAGTCCTTAGGTTGAGGCAACAAAGGCCTAAGGCTTCAGGAAGGTGGACGGGGTGTTGGCTAGCGTGGAAAGTGTTTTATGTTTACAAACGGCTCTCCATCACCTCATGGAAGATTGGTGCTGCCTTCCAGGCAACTGCTACTTTATTTTAGGAAAAACACCAAAATGTACCCTGCATTGCATGAAAATAAATCAAGAGTACTCTGGGCAGTTCTTAGGGGGAGGAGGGAGCCTCTAATTGAATCCATCTCTCAGGAAGAAGTGAAGCCTTGGTCTGGAAATGAGAATTGCTTCATAGAGCTGAATCAGAGCAGTGATTCACTGGCCTCCTGCTTTTCTGAGTGAGAGAAACACATTCTTTCTTCTCCCAGTCAGTCATTCCCTGGGAGTGGAGGCAAGATGACTATTGCTTCCTAATGGCAGCCAAAAGTGCCCTTCAGGAGAGTCTGGCTCTCTGAGCTTGAATTGAACCCTAAGTTCACTTTCTCNGCTTCCGATCCCTTGACCTTAACAAGGGGCTATCAAAAGCTGCAGACTGGCTGCACATTGGGGGAAAAGAGAAGAGAAGCGCCCAGCTGAGGCACAGAGGGAAATGGTCCTGCAGAANCTGCCTGTTGTGATCTGAAGGGCTCTGATACCTTCAGCAAGAAAAAGACCCACTCCTTCAACCTAAGACACTGTCGGGAAGACAACAAAAGACGACAAAGATCACAAAGAACTCCATCATCCATCCAGGTCCAGATCCTTGGNGAGGATTCTGAGTTAGTGGGTAACCACACCTAACAAATGTGCTGGCAATATCTAGACACATCCAATTGTTCTGTTATGAGTGTCCATCATGAAACAATTGTCTAACACCCATGAGGACTTAATAGGCGCCAAGAGCAATCATCTGTTCTTCAAATGCATGTACATCTTCACTCAGTGCCACCAGCTGTGAGGAGGACTAGAAATGGAGCCAGGGATGAAGCCCATGTAGTCCCCTCCTGAGGCATTGCTCAGTTTACAGCTTTTAAGAAACAAACAAGCAGTCTGGTTATAGCTGTACTTAGGGTCAGTCTAGTTTGCCCCCAAAGGCTCACATAATGGGAGCTTTATCCTCAAGGCTATGAGGATAAGATAGTTGGGCCTTTAAAAGGCATGGCTCAATGGAAGGTCTTAGGGCTCAGGTTCTCATTCCATCCTTGGCATGGGATTGATGNTGTCTCCNAAGAGTCAGGTCTTGTGAGACTGGATTAACTCTGCTGAGAACAAGCTGTTATAAGANGCTGCCGCCTCCCCTGAGTCTTCACATCACAAGCTGTTCACCACTATCACACACATTCTTGCCATTGCTATCACATTTGCCCTGAGGCCCTCAAGAGAACCAAGCAAACACTCATACCATGCCCTTGAGCCTCTAAAACTTTGAACTAAATAGAGTTCTTTTCTCTATAAAGTGCCAGGAAGCATTAGGTATTTTGTTATAGTAACACAAAACAAACTAAGTCAGTTTTATTTCATTATATAGTTATTACACATTAGATAGTTATTATATATATATATTCTATAGTCTATAAAGAAAGCATATAACATGTGTGGGAGAGGAGAATGGGGTACTAAGTCGGGTACTAAGACCCCTCTGAGGTACCTACTCACTTTTAATGTTTTCTTTCTTTCTTTAGACAGGATGTAACCACATAGCCCTGGCTAGCCTCAAACTCAAGATCCTCCTGCCTCAGCCTCTAGGAGCTGACGGTTGAGCTGAGATGTGAGAGATGTCAAGACTGAAGATGTGTGGGGCTCCAGACACAGAAACATTTCATTCAGAGAAGCAGGTGTGATAATAGACGGGCTACGTGCTGTGAGGCTCCAGCTTGAGATCAGAGGGGGCTCTGAACTTCAGACTTAAGTGGGAAGGCAAACATCATCTCACTGGCACTTTGTAAAGATGATTGTACTCACTAAAGAGCATTTCACATTTCAACCTCTTGCTTTGTTCCAGGAAATCTCTGAATTCTCACCACCATCCCTGGAGGTAACATTAGCCCATTTTACTCATAATGGCATCTGCCTAAAATGACACAGCTGGTGAGATGGCTGGATGTCACTCAGTGCACACACGACTCTGACACTTAACCATCACAGTTGCTTCCTGTGAGTTTAGGATNGGCTCCCATGAAAGAAGATCCTCAAGGTGCCTCAGAAACCATGCATGCTCCATAAAACCCACCAATTTTGTCTGTGCACCAACAGATCATACATGGCTCAGGTTTTGAATGTGTACTCATAAAAGAGCAGATTCACTCTATCTTGGGGTCATTTTGTATCTTCTCAAGCAATGAATACTGAAAGTATATGACATGAGCACCCAGGGTCCATTAAACTGTCCAATTAAGAGGAGCTTGAGTTTCATGACCACTGAGGCACCACCACTGTTAAAGAAGTTTCTGAAACTAACAGCAAATGGGAGAATGGAAAGAGAAAGTTCACCACAAACACTACTGCTTCCTCCCTTCTTCAGCCTCTGTAGACATCCTGTCCTCACACAACTTAGTGTTGTGCCCAGAAGGGCACAGTCCAGGATGCAGGTTCATCCCAGAGCAGACCTTGAGAAGATTAAAACTGAGACAAGGCCAAAGGGCCANAGACAATCTCACTCATCTTACAGACCAGCTATTTATGCACTGGATATTTATAATCAAACCTAACGGTTACTGCTTCATTCCATCCCCATGGAACAGTGAAAACTTACTCAGTATATAAATAAATACAAACACAAACAAACAATTAAAGCCAGGTTGTTATCATTCATTCATTATATACTCAATATTTGAGAGAAAAATACTACTATAATAAACATAGATACTGTGTTAGACATCATAATTTCATATAATAAAGATGTACAAAGAGTAAGATAGAGTTCATGGTATATAATTGTTTTTTATTTCCTCAAGTTTTGCTGCCTTTTGAATGTGAAATGCAAGNATCAGGTTACTAGAGGTGGTCAAGGTCACCTTGAGACTCAGTAGCCCTGACCCACTTCCTGTTCATTCTCTGCTTCCTGAGTGTGGATTGAGTGTGACCAGCCAGCCTCAAGGTCCTCACACCATGCTTCCCTGCCTCTGCCATGTTATCCCTCAGCTTAGAGTGATAGGCTATCCTCCAACAAGCCAAGCTCAGCCACCAGTCACCTAGAAGTCAATTAAAAGAGCCAAATTAATAGTGAAAAGTAGAAAAAGGAGATTACTTCAATGTGACCACACTGGGAAAAGGAACAAAGGGACCCAGAGATTCTACAAACCTATCTTCAGGGTCCTAACTGAAAGAATTCAGATGGGGGATGTGCTGGACAGTTTTATATCAACTTGACAAAAGTTAGAGTCATTTGAGAAGAAGGAACCACAATTAAGAAAATGCCTCCATAAGATCAGGTTGTAGGCAAGCCTGTAGGGCATTTTCTTTTCTTTTTTCTTTAATTTATTTAACTTTTTAATTTTATGTGCCTTGGTATGGAGGTATCAGATTCCCTGGAACTGGAGTTACAGACAGTTGTAAGCTGCCATGTGGGTGCTAGGAATTGAACCTGGGTCCTCTGGAAGAACAGTCAGTGCTCTTAACTATTGAATTAGTGATTGACAGGGGAGGGCCCAACCCATTGTGGGTGGTACCAGCCCTGGGATGGTGGTCCTGGGTTCTATAAAAAAATCAGTTCTGTGAGGAGCAAATCAGTAAGCAGCACCCCTCCATGGCCTCTGCATCAGCTCCTGCCTCCAGGTTCCTGCCCTGTTTAAGTTCTTGTCCTGGCTTCCTCCAATGTTGAACAGTGATTGTCAAACCTGAAAAACCACAAGAGGAAGACCAGTTCCACAATTTTTGAGCCAAATATGAAGCAAGCTTTAATTAAATACTGACCAGAATGATGGACTCTGGCCAGGTCCGTTCCAGGGTTCCCAGAAAATGGCAACGAGTCACGTTTTGCAGAGGCTTAGAGAGGCACACCCATAAGGCCACCGTATTTCCCACCAGGTTCAATCAGGGGCAAGCATGTATCCTGACATACTTCCTGCCCACGTACCTCCCACCTACATCCAATCAGGGGCAAGCATACACCCTGATGTATTTCCTGCCCATGTACCTACTGCCTACATGATCAAGCACATCTAGCACAGATGGGTCAAACAAATTTGTTTAGGGGAGTGAAAACCATAAACCATGGCCTCCAGCATTTCAGGAAGTATCTATCTTTGGGCAAGGGGCTTAAGGGTTAGAGACATTTTTGTTTTATGGATCTCTTAGGCACAGTCATTGAAACTTAAAACATTGCTTTGGCTCTCACATGATTTGGAAACATAAGCCAAATAAATGCTTTGCTCCCCGAGTTGCTTTGGTCATGGTGCTTCATCACAGCAGTAGAAACCCTAACTAGGACAGGGAACCCAGGAGGGACACTGAGACAGGTTACTGGGCAGTAAGGGGTTTATTAGAAAAGTTATTAACACCATGTTGCTTCTCTGTCTAGAGGCAACAACATAGCTGAAGAGAGGAAATGGGAGGCCCTTTTGGCAGAAGTGGGAATCTCTGCCTATGGCTCAGTGGTTCTCAACCTTCCTTTAATAGAGTTCCTCATGTTGTGGTGACTCCCAACCATAAATTATCTTCGTTGCTACTTCATAACTGTAATTTTGCTACTATTAGGAATCATACTGTAAATATCTAATATACAGGATATCTGATATTTGACCCCTGTNAAAGGGTCCCACAAAGGGGTTGTGACCCACACGTTGAGAACCATAGCTCATTAAGGATGAGTCTAGGTGCACAGCAGGAGCCTCCAGCCAGCTCTGCTTTCCAGGCAGGAAGCAAGGACGGGTGTAGAGAACAGGATCCCACCAATATCACCTTTGATGTAAACTCACTTCTCTAAGTGAGAGATATGGGCCCAAGAAGTCTGTTAATTGGGTATTCACAGACAGCATCTCAGTAGGGTGCCTCTCCTATCTGTGAAGGGGGAAAGGCTGCTGCCAAGTATTGTGCCACCCCCAGCAGCAGCTGGACCCTAGCATCACATTCTTACACTGACCTGTGGGTGAGGTTTAAGTAGAAGGCAGGAGCCTCACAAAACTGAGCAGTCTAGCAGGGCACGGTTCCACCCACCCATCTCAGCACTTGCACTGATCGTCCGGTAAGTTAAACATCTTTCTCCCAGAGACAAGTTCCTCCTCCAGCTGACATGCGGGCTTCAGCCTCTTCTTCGTAGGGACCACTCTCAGGAAATTCCACTGCTTCAGTAGTCTGATAGCCAAAGGCAGAGACACAAGACAGGCCAGGTACAATGTCTTCCTTACCATGGTGAGTGGACTGTACCCTGGAACTGTCAGCCAAAGTAAACCCCTTCACCCAATGTTGCTCCTGTCAATGTTTTATCATGGTAACAGCAGGGTAATAAAGACAAGTTTCTNCCTTAAAACCTTTTGGGTCTATGAATATTATTAAATAACATTAAGACAGCCTCTTTTTATCTCCCACCCCCTTTTATTTCAGTTTGTTCAGGAATGTTAGAGAAACTTCACTGAATTCTCACAGAATGAAGACCCCTGTGAAACTAGCACCAAGGTCATGGGCCCCAACATCACAAGCTCGCAGCCCCCTCATGCTTTCTCCTACTCACAACCCTCCCTGGGAATCCACCTGGGTTGAGGAAACCGAATTTTTTTTTTTTGCCTCCTTTCAAGCGTCATGTAAATGAGACACACAGGACCGCCCACTCTTCATTAACCCGCCTTCCTTCGCCGTTATGTTTCCAGAGTTCATCTCTGTCTTAGACAGAGTTGCACTTTGTTTTCATTGTTGTATTATATTCCACTGTATGAATAGAATACAATTTTTCTCCATTGTGTTCTTCCATAACATACTAAAATATTACATGTNGTTTTTCTGAAATTCAAATTAATCAAGCCTTCCATATTCTGTCTGAGTGCCCTGACTCTCGCAACACTTTGGTCTGTCTGCAGAAGGCCGTATTCTGAAGTGTTTTTGTTTTTGTTTCAGGAGCAAAAACTGTGTGCTATAATACATTTGTAAATGTTGTACCTACAAAATAAAAATGGAGATTTACAGACATTTGTTTCATCTGAACACTGCGGACAGGGAAACCAGTTTATTCCAGAGTGTCTCTTCCTCTGGGAGGGGACAGGTCAACTTCACAAAATGAATTATATCTTTCTGNATTTATTAAGTCAACCAGAACATGGACAAGCCTCCCTTTATTTTTGATGTGTAAGCAGCCTCAATTGTGTTAACAGTTTGCTTACAAACACAGAAGTTGTAACAGTGTTTAGTGTTTCTAGAAAGTCCTTTTATTCTTCAAAGTATATTACAAATTACAAATTAATTAAGTCTACCTCTACCCCAGGGAAGAAAGNANTTACTTATTTTTAAAGCTCAGACTCCCCGAAGCCAAGTGTGAGCCAACTGGCTGACAGCCATGGAGTAACTTTCAGTCTGCAGGTCTGGGCTCCAGCTCCAGCTACATCAAAGAGATGTTCAGATTCTTCCTAACAAGACTGTTACTATTCTCTTTTCCATCCAAAACTATGGAGAGCGAGGGGTCAGGAAGCTCTGAACTGTCAGCAATTGTTTCAAAATGAAATCACCATTTCATCAGGAAGATCTCAGCCTCAGTTGGGCTCTGGGTTTTTCTGATTATAAAAATGGCCTTTATTTTTAAAAGGCTCAAGGATCAGGCAACCGATAGCAATGTGGAAATGCTAGATCATGAAACTCCCACGAAGACTGGATGAAATTCTGAGATTACATTTCTGGTGACGGTTTGCTGAGGATGTTCTGTGCCAGAATCATCCCGCCACTGTCTTGTAAACTAAAACAGGCCTGTAGCTCTCCTTTCATTTCCTTAGCCACAGAAATGTTGGCACTGTAGAGGTGAACGGTCACAGAACCTCAGGTGCACAGTGAAACACATTGTCTTATACAATTAATATATGCTACTAAAACTAAATGCTAAACTATTAAATGTTAGCATGGGAGAATGCTTGTTCTAAATGACTCCTGCCCAGCCTAGGTCAGAAAGTGAGGCTCTGGGGTCCTGCTGGGGAACAACTGTAACAGCTCTGGGGAAATCTTTCTCTGACTCCACGTTTTCTCCAAATATCAAACAATGCTTTATGGAGCCTTCCTTGACAATCAGTGTTGTTTCTCAGAGCAACCTTCCCCTAATTTCCTTAGTAACTCCAGAAATGTCTCCATCAGATTGCTCACATTTGTCATGCTCCCCTCTTCTACATTTTTTCACACTTGCCTGTGTTCTTTTAGAAACAAACAAGCAAGCAAGCAAACAAAACCCACCGGAACAGAACAGAGCTGGTAACAGATGGAGGAAGCTAAGTGACTGCTGGGAGATTCCCCAGATCCCCATGGTCTACTCCCCAGCAAGGGGCAGAATCCTGACGGGAGACATGTTTCCAGAGAGATTCCAACNCTGACTACAAAGCACAACCTAAAGGAACACTAAGTACAAGGGGCTACACATGCTCCNATGGAACTGAGTGGCCAGCCCCTTCTCACAGCCTGTGGGAGTTTCTGCCCAGTGATGATGCTCACTTCTGANGCTGCAGCCTGGGATGTATGCCCAGGAGGGTGTCCTGAAGCTACGCCTACGCATTGTGCCACCTCAGGTTCCATGGACCTCCTCTGGCCTGCCAAAAGCCTTCCAAAGACTCTTGGTATCTGCTATAAGTGGGTACCAAGACAAAGAAAACAAAGATGCAAAGACTTGGATCAATCAGGTCCATAATGTTTTTTAATTTATGGGGCATTCTGTAGGGAATGCAGACCCCAGAGGTTCTGCCGAATGATTTCTTCCTCTGTATGTACCAACTCNCCAGTCACCNAGAAAACCACTCTCGAGGGTCTCACCAGCCAGATCCCCAGGGCAAGACCACTCCCCATCAGTTAATATGATACATGGGGTCTCCTTGGTCTGTGGGAATGGTGGCCACTATGGCAGGGCCAGGTACTAAGCCAGTTTGGATGGCATGAAGCATCAGCAGCACCATAAGCAGCAGAGCTACAGCCATGTAGTTCTCAAGATGACAGAAGCTGCAGGGTATGAGGNCACATCCCTGTAACCCCATCACTCAGCAGGCTTAGGTAGGACTAGGAGCTTGAAACTCACGTGAGCAACATGCAAAGCCACATGGGGAGGCAGGAAAGAACAACTGGACCCCCCAAAATCACAAAACATGAGCCAACCAAAGGAAAGAGTTGACGGACTTTTGTGTAAAAGGATTTCCTGAGGTAGCCCTTAACTGATTCACNGTGAGGCAGGGTTAGACGACAACCCCAACGCTCCATCCATCCATCATCTGCCATCTGTTGTTAATACACATTTAGCATCCCTTATCCAAAGGGCTTGGAACCAGAAGTGTTTCAGATTTCAGATTTGCTTGGATTTTGGAATATTTGCATACGTAATGAGCTGTCTTGGGAATGGAACACAAGCTGAGCCGGGGAAATCACTTATGTTTCATTTGCAATTTATGCACATAGCCTAAAGGTAATTTGGTGCAATATTTTCTATGCACCTGCNTTTTAGCTGAGGCTGGTCACATGGGGCCTGCTGTGGAATTTTCCACAGCAGTATCATGCTGTTTCTCAAAATGTTTGGGGTTTTAGAGCAACTCAATTTTAGACTTTCAGATTAGGAATACCCCTGTAACTCACTTCCCAGTTCTCCTTGTGAGCTCATCTAATTCTCAATTATTCCTCTGCTTGCTATTAGAAGACNTGTGCTCAGGAATTCCTCAAGAGTATTTATTCATATATGAACTAAAGAAACACACCAATTTCAACTACATTTCAGTAAGCATGAAGTTAATAAACTTCACTTGCACTGTCTAGACAAAGAGAATGCTGGGCATTTGCTTTTTTGACAGGGGGTTTTAAATGATAGTCCAGGAACAGAAGCAGCACTTAGCTGTGAGAAGAAATAACTATATTTGTGAAGGACAGATCTGTGGGACAATTATTGCTTGTCTACTGATAACTANGGNTAGCNCAAGTCAGCTGAGAATGAATGACGATGGGAAAGTCATGAAAACAAAGAAAAGTCATGCAGAAAAGACGGATTCCAATATCAAGCACCCACTTGAAAATATGGTTCAGGCTTTTNGAATTCTTCCTAGGGACTGTATGACAAGAGAACAAAAAATCTACAGATGATTCTAGTAAACTACCACAGGGATAGGCAGATCTTAGGGGGAGAAATAGGATGACCCGAGTGCATTTGTTACAGATCAAGAGCTGTCCTGATGTAAACGTGAACTAGAAGAGCAGGAATCTCTGAGAGCAGCAGAAAGCACACTTATTTTGACTTCCCACCACCCCTTTAAATGTGTTCTGTGGGGCCAGCTCTTCCTGTGACTTCAGGTGAAATTTGACCAGCACTTTAATTTTCTAATNCCTTTTATGAAGTACAAACAGTGGGTATTNAAGACATCATAGTAGTCTTGGGTTNAGATCAAAATATCCAGGGTCACATNATGGTTAAAGNTTTCATCTTTTCTTTTTTCCACATTAAACACAAGTTCACTGGACCCACTAAACTGCTCAGGGTATACAGTAGGCTCTCCAATGTGTCCCCTTCCAGTCTACTTCCCTGGGATTTAGGTAAAGGACAGGCACTCACAGCACTCTCCTACAGCTGAGAAAAGACTTAGCACACAGGTGGCCCTCCAAACCTTCCCTTCAATCTCAAAGCCTGNTTCTGTGATAACCTTGATGTGGATAAGAAGGACAGATGAGTCACAAAATCAAGGCTTGCCCGTATTCTTCAAAAATTCTGCATCTGCCAGGTGATGTTGGCACACGCCTTTAATCCCAGCACTCAGGAGGCAGAGGCTGGCAGATCTCTGTGAGTTTGAGGCCAGCCTGGTCTACAGATTGAGTTCCAGGACAGCCAGGGATACACAGAGAAACCTTGTCTCAAAAAACAAAAACAAAACAAAATTCTGCATCTGGTCTCCATCTTCACTGTGGATGGATGGATAGATAGATGACTAATAATAGATAGATAGATAGATAGATAGATAGATAGATAGATAGATAGATAGATGATAGACAGATAGATAAACAAATGATTGATAGGTGATAGGTAGATTGATAGAATATAGGTAGATAGGTGCTAGACAGACAGACAGATAGGTAGATAGTCTTGGCCACTGTCCATCCTGTACAACATAGGCAATACTGGGTAATGTTTGGCTAGGATTTCCAATTTAGTACACTTTGTGAATTAATTTCTTCAGAACATTTCTCTGAGGCTGATCTTAGCTTCAGTTGCATCACTGNCTGGCTATGGGCAGAAGGAAAGAAGGTGTGACAAATACTAAAACAAGATCCCACAGGCCATCAGGACACCAACGTATGTCCACAAATGGTGAAAGAAGAAACTAGATTCACTTCTCAGACCATTGCCAAGTATAAAATGCCAAAAATGGGATCCAATGAGTGCGTCAAACACCACTGGGAGAGCCCCTAGGCCAAGCCTTTTACCTCTGATCCTGGAAAGCCCCCAAATACCTTTCCCACCCTTCTCTTTGCAAACAGTGAACACAGGTTCCCAGGCTCAGATGCCTTCACCACAGGTAAACACTGCTCTC
>LZPO01027592.1:61886-89143 GCA_001675575.1 Neotoma lepida
TATATGAATCAAGAACCTGGAATCCCAGTTCTCAGAAGGCGGAAATGGGGATGAGTGAAAGTTCAAAGCAGGCTGGGCTACAGAATAAGCTCCAGACCAGCCTAGACTATAGAATGAGACCCTGTCTCAAAAATTAGGGGCTGGAGAGGTGGCCCTACAGTTAAGAACACTGGCTGCTCGTCCAGGAGGCCGCAGTTTGGTTCCCAGCACCCACATGGTAGCTCACAACCATCTCTAACTCCAGTCCCTGGGGATCTGGTGCCCTCTTTTGGTCTCCTCCAGCACTGCATGCACAACATGTGTAGACATAGATGGAGGCAAAACACCACTACACATAAAAATATTTTTNAAATGTTTAATAAAATAAAAAATTAAGAGTCCTAGGAAGCTATATAAAGACAGAGAAATATAAGGAGCTTAGGGGACTTAACAGTAGAGTGTTCACCAATACACATAAGGTCTCAAGTTCCCTTAACACTGAAAAAATAAGTTTCAACTCTCTCCAACCCCACCTCCCATTCCACCCCAACCCCACATCCNACCCCACTCCAAATCCCACCTCCCATTCCACCTTAAACCCCCCATTCCACTCACTCCCCAACNTTAGAGCTGCACCATGCAGACGGTACTGAGGCCCTCCCTGCTGTTCACGCTGAGCTGCTTCCTTACCCTGCTGTTCATTCCCAGCCACCCTCTTTCCTAGGATAACTGGTTTATCTTTATGCTGCTCTTCCTGCTAGAACATGAGCACAGGAAGGCAGAGGTTTTGACCATTCTTATTTTTTCCTTCCTGTTCTGTCCGCTAACAGTAAATCCTAGCACAGGCATGGTAAGCTCTTGGTAGGTAGTTATGAGATGAGGGAACAAAGGGAANAAATGAAGGAATGGCAGGGTCCACTCGAACTGAGCGAGCGTGTTTGTGTGGTTGGTTCTGCTTTGCGACAGACACCCTTCCTCATGGGCAGAGCACGTTTTCATTTGCAGATATTCCCTGAACTTTGATGCCTGCTGTTTTTCTAAAGATACAATGTGGATACCTAGCAATCATTGCTCTTTTTCCGCTCTAANAAACATTTCTTCTGTTTGTCCAGGACAGAGATATCACATGCAATGCNAAATGTAGCATGGATAAACAATACTNAACAACGCCTGTGTGTCCAAAGCAAAGATACTGCTGAGTGTGACAGCATGCCTATAAGTCCAGCATGCCTGTAATTACAATACTAGGGAGGCCGAGGCAANAGGATTACAAATTTTGAATCTAGTCTGCTGTACTGAGATACTTACTTGCAAATGGTAAAAATATAAGGAGTGGCATATCCCTGGGGCGCTCTTCACCAAAAATGATTTTGCAAGCGATCACACCCAGTTTCATTTTATTCATGAGGCTGCCAACAAATTCAGGTTTCTCTGGTTCATCTCCTTTTGTGTTGGTATATATTTATTAAAGTTATTAAAATTGAAATTATCATATCTTCCTGAAGCTCACAGGCTCATTTTATATCCTCCAAGGTTANCATTTAGCCTCCATTCATGCTAAGTATCTGCATCCNTCAGGTCCCTATTTCTCATTACCTCATTCTCCTGCCTGTATTTCTCCTGTCTGTATTCCTCCTCCTGCCTGTATTCCTCCTCCTGCCTGTATTCCTCCTCCTGCCTGTATTCCTCCCCTTGCCTGTATTCTCCCCTGCTTGTATTCCCCCCTGCCTGTCTTTCTCCTCCCTGCTTGTACTTCCCCCACCTGTATTCCTCTCCCTGTATTCCTATGCAGAGGGAGAAAGAGAACACACTCTGTCTCCAGCAGCTGGTATATTTTTTAGCTGACATGTCCTAGATTGTCCCAAAAAGAGAAGCAGCTGAAGAAAGTATAAGAACAGATGATTCTAGCACTCCCTGGGCACTGCCTCAGGCAGCTCAGAAGATCTGGATTCTCAGTCACTCCAGTTTTCTAAAAGGGAGAACATCATTAGCCCTCCCCCCAGCTAGACCCCTGTGGTCTACATGGGGGTTCAAAAGTGGTCCACAGAGGGCCCCAACAGGTCTCGCCTCCACTCATACAGCTCAGCAGCCATCTCTCCATCTCTTTAATTATTGACTGCCTGCTGCCTACAGAAATTTTATAAATTCTGTGGGTTTTTTTCCTTGATGATTGAACCTAAAATCTTGTGCCTGCTAAGCAGGCAAGCATTCTTCCACTGACCTGTGTCACCAACCTGGCTTCAAACTCATCAAATACCCAAAGATAATCCTGACTGGTGCAGGAAAATCTCAAGTTCAAAGCCAGCCTGGTAAAATCCTATCTCCAAATATAAAACAGCAGGCCAAGCTTGGTGGACAACCCCAGCACTTGGAACAGAGAGAAAGGAGGACCAGGAGTTCAAGGTCATCCTCAACTNAATGGTGAATTCAAGGACAACATGGGTTACATGAGACTCACTATCAACAAGCAGCAGTAGATGGCTCAATAGTTAAGAGCACTGGCTGTTCCTCCAGAGGACCTGGGTTTGGTTCCCAGCACCCACAGTGGCTTACAATCACCTGCAATTCCAGTCCCAAAAGATCTGATGCCCTCTTCTGGACTCCACGGGCACTGCACACAGGTGGTACACACACATTCACACAGGCAAAATACTTAAACCAGTGATTCTCAACCTTCTTAATGCTGTGACCCTGTTGTGTTGACCCTCAACCATAAAATTATTTTCATTGCTACTTCATAACTAATTTTGTTCCTGTTAAGAATTGTAATGTAAATATCTGTATTTTCTGATGATCTTAGGAGACCCCTGTGAAAGGGTCATTTGACACCTCCCCCCGCCAGAAGTCACAACCCACAGGTTAAGAGCCACTGACTTAAACACAAAAAATAAATAAATCTAAAAATAATTTTTAAAATAATAAAACAAGCCCCCCTACCAGCACCATGTGGAACCTAATAGAGCAAGGCATCTGAGAACTTCACCTTTGAACTGAGTACAGTTGTGCCTGCACTTCACTCCTAAGTATTGTTTTTATATTTTATATGCTATGATTATTTATTAATAATAATTATTATTATTATTATTTTATATCCTTCCTCTCCTCCTAGTCAATCCCCCCCACATCCTCTCTGTCCACCCCCCCAGTAACTCCTCCTCTATTTCTATTTAGAAAAGGGCAGGCCTCCCATGGACATCAACCAAATATGGCATATCAAGCTGCAATAAGACTAGGCACCTATCCTTGTTTTAAGGCTGGACATGGCAACCCAGTATGTTGAAGAATAGGGTCCCAAAAATCCAGCAAAAGAGTTGGAGACAGCCCCTGTTCCCACTGTTATGAGTCCCACAAGAAAACCAAGTTGTAACATATACACGGAGGGCCTAGGTCAGTCCCATGCAGGCTTCCTGGTTGTCGGTTCAGTCTTTGAGCCCCTATGAGCCCAGGTTAGTTGATTCTGTGGGTTTTCTTGTGGTATCCTTGGCTCCTACAGTCTTTTCTCCCCCTTTTACGCTGGATTCCTCAAGCTCTGCCTGATGTTTGGCTNTGGGTCTCTGCATCTGTTTCCATCAGTTGCTGGATGAAGCCTCTCTGATGACAGTTGGGCTAGGTTCCAGTCTTATGAGTACAGCAGAACATCATTAGGAATCATTACATCAACTTTTTTGCCAGTCCTGTTTGGTTCTAGCTTAGGTCTCTGGGCTATCCAGCCTCTGGGTCCTGGCCATCCAGGCAGTGTTAGGGGTGGGTTCCCTCTTGTGGCGTGAATCTCAGGCTGGACCAGCTACTGGATGAGTGAACATTTCTTTTTCATCCATTTGAGATTCCTCTATTGAGAATTCCTGTCTCTTATACACATCTAGATGTGTATAAGAGACAGGTTTAGATCTGTACATTTTTTTAATTGGACTATTGGGTTTATTAAAGTCTGGTTTCTTGAATTCTTTATTTATCTTGGAAATTGGCCCTCTGTTGGATGTGGGGTTGGTGAAGATCTTTTCCCATTCTGTAGGCTGCCGTTTTGTNCCTAGTGACAGTGTCCTTTGCTTTACAGAAGCTTTTCAGTTTCATGAGGTCCCATTTTTAATTGTTGATCGCCGTGCCTATGCTTTTGGTGTTCTTTTCAGGAAGTTGTCTCTTGTGCCAGTGCATTCTAAGCTATTNCTGACTTTTTCATCTATCAGGTTCAGTGTAACTAGATTTATGTGGAGGTCTTTGATGTACTTGGACTTGAGTTTTGTGCAGTATGATAGATAGGGATCTATTTGCATTCTTCTACATGCAGACATCCAGTTAGACCAGCACCATTANTTGAAGATGCTTTCTTTTTTNCCATTGTATAATTTTGGCTTNTTTGTTGAAAATCAGGTGTGCATAGNTGTGTGGATTTACATTTGGGTCTTCAATTCGATTCTACTGATCCACCTGTCTGTTTTTATGAGAACACCATGCTGTTTTTATTACTATAGTTCTGTACTAGAGCTTGAAATCAGGGATGGTGATGCCTCCAGAGGTTGCTTTATTGTACAGGATTGTTTTAGCTATCCTGGGTTTTTGCTTTTCCATATGAAGTTGAGTATCATTCTTTCAAGGTCGTAAAGCATTGTGTTGGGATTTTGATGGGGATTGCATTGAATCTGTAGATTGCTTTTGGTAAAGTGACCATTTTTAATATATTAGTCCTAGTGATCCATAAGCATGAGAGATCTTTCCATCTTTTGATATCTTCTTCAATTTCTTTCTTCAAAGACTTGAGGTTCTTATCATACAGGTCTTTCACTTGCTTGGTTAAAGTTACACTAAGATTTTATATTATTTGTGGCTATTGTGAAGGGTGTTGTTTCCCTGATTTCTTTCTCTGCCAGTTTATTGTTTGTGTGTAGAAGGGCTACTGATTTTATTTTAGTACNTCTCATATCCAGCCACTTTGCTGAAGGTGTTTATCTGCTATAGGAGCTCTCTGGTAGAATTTTGGGAGTCACTTATGTATACTATCATATCATCTGCAAATATCAATACTTTGACTTCTTTCTTTCCAATTTGTATCCCCTTGATCTCCTTCAGTTGTCTTATTGCTCTAACTAGAACTTCAAGTACTATATTGAATAGATATGGAGAGAGTGGACAGCCTTGTCTTGTTTCTGATTTTAGTGGAATTGCTTTGAGTTTCTCTCCATTTAGTCTGATGTTGGCTTGCTGTATGTCGCCTTTATTATGTTTAGGTATGTCCTTTGTATCTCTGATCTCTCCAAGATTTTTGTAATGAAGGGTGTTGGATTTTGTCAAAGGCTTTTTCAGCATCTAATGAGATGAGCATGTGGGTTTTTTTTTTCTTTCAGTTTGTTTATATGGTGGATTACATTGACAGACTTTTGTATTTTGAACCATCTCTGCATCTCTGGAATGAAGCCTACTTGATTATGATGGACAACCTTTTTGATTTGTTCTTGGATTTGATTTGCTGGTATTTTATTGAGTATTTTTGCANTAATGTTCATAAGAAATATTGGTCTATAATTCTTTTTCTTTGCTGAATCTTTGTGTGGTTTAGGTATCAGGGTGACTGTGGCCTCATGAAATGAATTTTGCAATGTTCCTTCTGTTTCTTTTTGTGGAATAATTTGAGGAATATTGGTATTAGCTCTTCTTTGAAAGTCTGGTAGAATTCTGTGCTAAAACTGTCTGGCTCTGGGTTTGTTTGGGTGTTTTTTGTGTGTTTGTTTTTGTTTTTGTCTTTGTTTTTTTGTTTGTCTGTTTTTTGGTTTTTGATTGGGAGACTTTTAATGACTGCTTCTATTTCCTTAGGGGTTATAGGTCTATTAAAATTGTTTATTTGATCTTGATTTAACTTTGGTAAGTGGTATCTATCAAGAAATTTGTCCATTTCTCTTAGATTTTACAATCTTGTGCAGTACAGATTTTTGAAGTAAGACCTAATGANTCTTTGGGATTTCTTCAGTGCCTATTATGTCCCCCCTTTCATTTCTGATTTTGATAATTTGGATATTATATCTCTATCTTTAAGTTGGTTTGGATAAGGGTTTGTCTATCTTGTTGATTTTCTCGAAGAATGAACTCTCTGTTTCATTGATTATTTGTTTCTATTTTACTGATTTCAGTCCTCAGTTTATTTCCTGCTGTCTACTCCTCTTGGATGTGTTTGCTTCTTTTTGTTTTAGAGCTTTCAGGTGTGCTGTTAGGTCGCTAGTGTGAGATCTCTCCAACTTCTTTATGAAGGCACTTAGTGCTATGAACTTTCCTCTTAGCACAACTTTCATCATGTCCCATAACTTTGAGTATGTTGTGCATTCATTTCCATAGAATTCTNGGAAGTCTTTATTTCTTTATTTCTGCCTTGATGCAGTGGTAATTCAATAGAGAGCTGTACAGTTTCCATGAGTTTGTAAACTTTCTGTTGTANCTGTCATTGTTGAAATGCAGCTTTAATCCATGGTNGTCTGATAGCATGCAGGGGGTTATTTCAATTTCCTTTTGTATCTGTTAAGATTTGCCTTGTGACTGAGTATGTGGTCACTTTTGGGGAATGTTCCCTGGGGTGCTAAGAAGAAGGCGTATTCTTTTGTGTTTGGGTGAAATGTTCTGCAGATAGCTGTTAGGTCCATTTGGTTCATAAAGTCTGTTAGCTCACTATTTCTCTGTTTAGTTTATGTCTNGGTGACCTGTCGGTTGGTGAGGGTGGGGTATTGAAGTCTTCCNCTATCAATGTGGAAGGATCAATCTGTGATTTAANCTTTAATAATGTTTCTTTTATAAGTGTGGGTGCATTTGAGGCATAGATGCTGAGAACTGAAATGTCATCTTGGTGGATTTCTCCTTTGATGAGTATGAAGTGTCCTTTCCCATCTCTTTTGATTAATTTTAGTTTGAAGTTTGTTTTGTTAGATATTAGGATAACTACACCTAATTAAAATAACCTACACCTGCTTCTTGGGACATTTGCTTGGAAAATCTTTTTTCAACNCTTTACTCTGAGGTATTGTCTATCTTTGATGTTAAGATGTGTTTCTTGTATGCAGCAGAAGACTGATCGATCTTATTTTCGAATCCCTTCTGTTAGTCTGTGTCTTTTTATTGGGGAGTTGAGTCCATTGATTTTGAGAGATATCAATGAACAATCATTGTTAATTCCTGTTATTTTGTTGTAGGTAGTGGTGGTAGTAGTGTGTGTTATGGGTGTGTATGTGTGTGTGTGCATGTCTGTGTGTGTGTTTTCATTCTTTGGGTTTTGCTGGTGTAAGATTAGTTATTGTGTGTGTTTTTGTGGTTGTCATTAACTTCCTTGGGTTGGAGTTTTCCTTCTAGTACCTTCTGAAAGGCTAGGTTTGTGAGTAGGTATTGTTTAAATTTGACTTTATCATGAATATCTTGTTTTCTCCATCTATGGTGATTGGACATTTTGCTGGGTATAATAGTCTGGGCTGGCATCTGTAGTCTCTTAGAGTCTGTAGCATATCTGTCCAGGACCTTCTGGCTTTTAGAGTCTCCATTGAGAAGTCGGCTGTAATTCTGATAGGTCTACCTTTATATGTTACTTGGCCTTTTTCTCTTGTAGCTTTTAATATTCTTTCTTTGTTCTCTGTGTTTAGTGTTTTAATTATTATGTGGTGAAGGGACTTTGATGTTCTGTAAGCTTGTATCTTCATAGGCATGTCCTTCTTTAGGTTAGGAAATTTTTCTTCTATGATTTTGTTAAAAATATTTTCTGTGCCTTTGAGCAGGAATTCTTCTCCTTCTATTCTTATTATTCTTAGGTTTGGTCTTTTCATAGTGTTCCAGATTTCCTAGGTGTTTTGTGTCAGGAATCTTTTAGATTTAACATTTTCTTTGACCAATGTATCTATTTCTTCTATCATGTCTTCAATGCCNGAGATTCTCTCTTCTGTCTCTTGTATTCTGTTGGTGATGCTTGTGTATGTAGTTCCTGTTCACTTACCTAGATTTTGCATTCCCATAATTCCCTCAGTTTGGATTTTCTTTATTGTTTCTATTTCCATTTCCAGGTCTTGAACAGTTTTNTTCATTTTCTTCAACTGTTTGTCTGTTTTTCCTTGGCTTTCTTGGNATTCTCTAAGGGATTAATTGATTTCCTCCAAATTTTTGATTGTCTTTTCCTCAATTTCTTTAAGGGATTTCTTCCTTCGTTTCCTCTTTAAGGACTTCTATCGTCTTCATAAAGTTGGTTTTAAGGTCGTTTTCTTGTGCTTCAGCTGGAATGTTCAGGGCTTGCTGTAGTGGGATGGCTGAGCTCTGATGGTGACATATTGCCCTGGCTATTGTTGATTGTGTCCTTACACTAATGTTTAGGCGTCTGGATTGGAGTGATTATAGGTCTCAGTGCCAATTTCTGGGTTTGTCTTTGTTGAATGGATGTTTTCTTCCTTGGTTTCTGTTTCCTCTCTGGTCTTCTGAATGGAGTGGCCTGTGGCTGAGTAGAGGGTCTCCACCCAAGTTGGGGGCTGAACTTCTCATGGCCTCTGTGTCCAGCAGGGGGTTGCTGCCCAAGTTGGGAGCTGGAGTTCTGGCGGTGTGTGTGGCCTCTGATCTGGCCAGGGGTCTTCTGGGATTCAGGATGCTGGCCTGGCTTCTGATGGGGTAGAAGGCTCCCACCATAGGTGTGAGCCTGATTTTCAGGGAGCTTACTTGGCCTGGAGTTCAGGGCTCTGGCCTGGCCTCCAGTGGTGTAGGAGCCATGAATATTGTTTTTATTCCTTGTTTTTTATTCTTTATGTNTAATTATAATAAAAATTATTAAAATATTTTGGAATTGTAATATTAAAAATTGTAATTTCCACTCTGATGTATGTGTCTCATGATTGTTTTTTATTTGTTTGTTTATTTCCTGGTTAGATTTTAGGCCTAGGGTTTATTTTATGTTTCTCTGCCCAGTTTACTGGGAAGTGTTCTTCACTAGTCTCTTCAGCCAGATCTCATGGACTTCCCTCTTACTCCTACTACTTTTCTTATCTCTCTCATCCTTATTCCCTCCTCTCTGTTCTTCTCAATTGTTACTTTTCNTAGATCTAATGGGATGCCAACATTCACTTCCCAGCTACTTTACCCATTTCAATTTTATTTTTTCAAAGTGGTTCCAATCCTTAATCCTGTCAGAACAATACATGTAACAACCTCAGAACTCTCTCAGCACCCCACCTGCATTAGGCCCAGGCCCTCCATCTGTGAACAATGATAGGGCTAATGAAGATCTAATCTGCCTGAAGTGGGTTTAGGTGCCTGTGCAGTGAAGCAAAGCTGTGTCTTCTAAGTAACTTTTAGGGAGAATCCCTGTTTACCATCTTATGCCTGCACTTAATTGGGCATGTATATGATTAAAACCAGATGTATTATGGGAAGGGACATTCACAGTAGAGAAATGGTTCTATAACAAATCTATCCATCAGAATAGAGAAGCATCTAAACTACCCCTCGTGGCAGGCCCTTCCTTCACTTATAAACTATCAAATGAGAGGCCAGGTTCTAGCTGGGACCCCGTCAGCCTTGGCAGTGTACCCCTCTAAAATCTGCGCTATCGCTCCACTACAAATAACGTTACTGTACTCCTGTAAACCTGTATGAGCCCTTATTTTCAGATCTTTAGATAAGAGGCCAAGAACCTAGAAGCAAGCATTCAGTCCAGAGCCTNAAAAACCACTAACAACAACACACCCAAGGATCTTTATATCTCTAGGTACCTGCATTAGGAAATCAGAGATGTCAAATAAATAACTTAAGGAAGCACCTTTAAAAATTCTGTAATTAAAAAAAAAATCAAGTCAAAAAAAAGCATTCAGATCAAGGTAGAAATCAATGAAATGGAAACAGTGACAAGGAGTCGGGAGACAGAGTTGGTTCTCTGGAAAGATAAACACGATTGGCAAACCCCTAGGCAAACTAACCAAGAGGAGAAAGACAGAAGATCCAAATTAACATGATTAGAAATGAAAAGGAGCCATTATAACAAATAATAATGAAATTTGGAAAATCATTAGCTCTTACCTTAAAAATATATATTCCACTGAATTGCAAAACCTAAAAAAAAAAGATTAATTTTGGACACATATGACCTACAAAAATCAAACCAGTTGCCAAGATCAGGTAAAGGTAGGTGGTGCCAAGATGAATGACCTGAGTTTGATCCCCAAGACCCACATGGNAAGGCAAGAACTGGCTCCCACAAGTTGTCCTCTGACCTTCACAGTTCATCTTGGGTCACACACACACATACCTCATAAATAACGACTATTTTTAATAATTGAACTACAATGAGATAAATTATTTTAGCAGATCTCTAACAAGCAGTGAGACTAAGCAGTGGTTAAGAGAAATTGCTGCTCTTCCAGAGGGCCTGAGTTTGATTCTCAGCACCCACACCAGATGGGTCACAATCACCTGTAACTCCAGTGCCAGAGGATCTGATACCCTCTTCCAGACTCCATGGGCATGTGCACTCATACATCCACATATGTACATACACATGTGCACATATTAAAAATAAAAATAAATATTTTTTAAGATTCCCAAATAAAAATGGTCCAGGCCCAGATGGATTAATTAGTGAGTCAAGGACACATAATCTCAGTAGATGCAGGAAAGGCTTTTGATAAAATCCAATACCTTCATGATAAAAGTCCTGAAGGAACATATCACAACATAATAAAGGCTGTAAATGACAAACCTACACCCAACATTGTGTTAAATGAGGAAAAAGCAACACATAGGAACAAGATCTACTCTCTTCATACTTATTCAGAGCCCATTTGAGTCCATTTATAATATTTACTGTATAATAAATCATCCTTTGTGTCCAGAATAAAGCCAGTTTGATCATGATGAGTATGTTTCTAATGTGGTCTTGAATTTGTATGACAAGTATTTAGTTCAGAATTTTTGCCTCTATGTTCATCAGGGAAATTGGTGTGTAGTTTTCTCTTTCATTACATCTTTGTCTGGTTTTGGCATCAGGCAATTCAAGTTTTGCTTAGCTAGAGCAATAAGACAGGAGATGCCAATAAAAAGGATCCAAATAGAACACAAAAAAGCCAAAGTATCTCTATCTATAGATGATATTATTCTGCACATAAGAGACCCTAAAGACCCCACTAGAAAATGTTAGAACCCATAAGCACTTTCAGCAAAGATGCAGGTTACAAATTCAACACAAAATTCAATCGCCCTCCTTTATACAAATGACAAACTCACAGAGAAGTCGGGGATACACCCCCATTCACGATAGCTGGTTTTGTTTTGTTTTAAATACCTTAAAATAAAACTAACCAGGGATGTGAAAGACCTCTAAAATGAAAACTTCAAAACATTGAAGGAATAAATTGAGGAAAATACTAGAAGATTAAAAGACCCACCATGACCATGGATTGAAAGAATCAACATTGTGAAAATGGCTGTAACCTATAGATCCAAAGCAATGCTAATCAAAATCCCAGCGATGTCCTTCACTTAATTTTTTTTAATCTTAAGATTCTGGGCAGTGGTGGTGCACGCCTTTAATATCACAGCACTCCGGAGGCAGAGGCAGGTGGATCTCTGTGANTTTGAGGCCATCCTGGGCTACCGAGTGAGTTCCAGGACAGCCAGAGTGGTTACACATAGAAACCCTGTCTTGAAAAAAAACAAATAAACAAACAAAAAAAAACAAACAAAAAATTCACAGGGAAGGACCAGGCACAGTAGCACATGTCTTTGATCCCAGCAGTCAGGAGGCAGAGGCAGGCAGGCCACACAGTGAATTCTAGGCCAGCCAGGGAGGGAGCAAGAGACATTTTTCTTTGGGGTTGTGATACTGGCAGGTTGCCTACACTGCTGTGGATGTCCCCACACCCATGCACATGTGGACAGCCCAAATAGGACTCAGTGGATTATTAAAAAGAAAAGACATGAAGTTGGCTTCAGGATATGTTCAGGAGTCTGAACATGGAGGACATGAGTCAAGATGGATATGATAAAATACATTGTATGCATGCATGGGATTTTCAAAGAATAAATTTAAAAAATTACANTTTTTTTAAGTTTTTTAAAAGAGGAACTGCAAACTCTAGGCTGTGGATGTAGCTCAATGGTATTGCACTTGCTTAGCATGGACAAGGCCCTGGGCTCAATCCCCAGGACAGTAAAAAATAAATAAATAAAATAAACCAAACTGAATCCTCAAAGCCCAAAGTAACAATAGCATGCCCGACATGCTTGCAAACAGCAGCACTGAGGAAGGACATGGAGCTGACACTAAGGAAAAGTTGCAGGTGACAGAAAGAGAAAGGCATGTTCAAATGCCCTGAGGGAAGATGGCTTAACCACGAAGACCCTAGAACTGGCGGCAGGTCTTTCCAGGTAATCNTGAAAATGTATTTAAATGACCTGCCCTCCGCTTGATTTTGTACAAGGGTCCTAANAGAACTGCCTGAACATGTCATCTCTTGTACTATTTTCCCTGAAGTAAAAGTGTCCTGAGAAGGGGGAGGTTGAAAAGTGACATGGGAGGGTCCTGTTCCCCCGGCCAAGTAGGAGGAATGTGTCTCAGGGGGCAGGAGGAAGCTGTTCTCAAGCACATCAGCCATGACAGTTTATGGTAGGGCTCTGTAGTTTACTATTTTTAGTTAACCAAATGTACGTTCCCTAGAGGAGACTTGAAGTCACATGTCCTCTTCATGGTAGGCGTGCAGCACTCATTTAAGGCTTATCTTTTTCTCAGCAAATTACAGAGTTCTCCTTTACCACCGTCACCTTCAACTTCCAAACACACTCCTTTCCCGCCTCCTTCACAACCTTTTCCTCCGCTCAACTTCCACCACTTTGGCCCAGGAGGTAACAACCCAAAGCCTGCAGGTGACAGTGAGTCTAGGTTGCTTGTAAACTAAGAGTCACTGTGTTAACTCTGCTCTGTGTCATTAGAGAAAAAACACTCTGACCTGGCCTGGTCAGTACCTGCTTCCTCTCAAGGGTGTCTTGACACATAGCATTTTGAGTATATTAGGCCACCAACAGTTCAGAGCAGCTGAGAGCAAAGGCCTCACTGTCTCCTCCTCCTCCGTTTTAGATTTATTTTACATGCATGCATGTAAATGCATCATGTGCGTGCCTACAGATGATTGTGAGCCACTGTGTGGGAACTGCAAACTGAACCAGGGTTCTCTGCAAGAACAGAAAGTACTCTGAACTGCTGAGCCACCTCTCTGGCCCCACATCACGCCCCTCTNTCGTCATTCAGGTCCCCTCCTTTTTTCTTCAACCAGCATCTCTTATCTTTTGAATGTCTAAAGGGTGGAAAGCCTTGCTATTTATTCCTGAACATTTTCTCTTCTCTCCCTGACACCTAATGTCTCCTCAAGGCCAACCATATCATCTTCAGAATAATTATTTAATGTCCTATTTATTTCTGTTTTATATGCACTGATGTTTTGTCTGCAGTATACCTGTGCACCATGTGCATGCTTGGGGCCCATGGGATACCGTGTCTGTTTTGAAATCCATGCATTTCAAAAGAAAACTATAGCACAACTGTGCATGGCAACACAGCTCACTCAGAAAGGCCTGCACCTACAGTCCCAAGTACTAAGGAAAGTGAGGATGAGGGTTACTTGAGCTCAGATGCAACATAACCTGTGTGACAGAATGAGGCCTGTCTTAAAAAACAAAGCAATAAAAATAGAAGCCACAGGGTAAATTTTTATTTTCATATTACATTTGAAACACTACAAAAACATAAACATAATTTTAAATATAAAAACATCAAATGAATCAGGTTGTAGCTCAGTGGAAATGTTTACATAGTGTGTGAGCAGCCCTGAGTTTGAGCACCAGCACTAGAGAAAGAAAAATGAGACAGATGTCATAATCGTTTATCTTGATTATCAACTTATCAGGATCTAGAATTAACTGAAAGTCCTGTCTCTAGGCAGTTCAAGAAAGGACTCTCTGAGGAGGGAATAAAGACTCTTCCCTTGTGGGGAGCGCATTCCAGCTGGTAGTCTGGAAATAATGACCTCCGTGGCAGATGCAGTGTGGCCAGCCTGCTGCCTCCACCTCTTGCTGAGTGCATCCTGCTGCTACTCCTGTGCTGCCACTAACCCCTGGTGGCATCAGACTCCAGCTTTTTCAGGCTTCCAAGGTGGGCTGAAGACCCACAACTCTCTTCGAGCCTTCCATGTTTTAGATGCCAGATAGGGACTGTCAAGGTCTCCAGTTTCCTAGAATGACCAGCTATCAGGCTGTCATCCTCTACAGTGCTCCAGCCCTGAGCTCTTCCTCCCAGGATGGTGTCTAGAAGTCAGCTACTCCCCAGCCCTACCCAGTAAGCCATTCTGGTAAATCCCCTGTTATGCATAAATTCTGTTCCTCTGGAGACCTTTGTCCAATACTAGGCTCTGTAACCAAGCAGGACTTTCCCCTTGCATTTGACTTCTATCATGGCATGTGCATCCATACTTCTTCTTTTTATTTTCATGATGTTGTAAGCTTCATCATGTTGAGGACAAGCAAATACCTACAAATTAATTAAAAATTAAATAAAACACATTATCTGGGCCTGGCAACACAGGCCTGTAATCCTAACCACTCAACAGGCAAAGGCAGTGCTTTAAGGCCAGTCTGGGATGCAGAGTGAGTTCAAGTACAGTCTGAGCAATTAAGTGAGGTGTTTCTCAAACTAAATAAAATAAAAGTAAAGTAAAAAGAGGGATGGAGACATAGATGAGTGTTAGAACAATACTTCCAAGAAGCTCCTGAAGTCTGCAGACTTTTCCCTCAGTTTTGTGTGGAAGCTTAGCGATTTAGTTTCATAGTCTAAGGAGGATATCTTTGGCCTGGCCACTGGTTGAGATTTTGTCTATGGAGCTCCATTCAGGGACAAATTTCACTCATGGGTTCCAAGACAAACGCTGCCCACATTACAGCCATCGTTTCTCATTTACACCAGGTGAAGCAAAGGAACTTGGCAGTGAACACTCCCTCTGTCAGCAGCATCCTTACACAGCATCTCCATGCAGCAGGTTACAGCACAGAACAGACTGTGATGACAAGTAGCTGCTGACAGTGGAGCCCACATGAGCCACACAAAGTTGAAAGTTTCAAGGTATATTTTAATCTTTTTTTATAGCATCAATATATCTGAAAATTTTAAAAACCACAAAGAGAAACCAGAGGAAGAAGTAAAGCAATCAAAACCCAAAGGTGCAATGTAATCTTAGCATAAATATTTTCTTTCGTTTAAAAAACGATACTAATTGGGGATGGAGAGAATGGTGCAGCGGTCAAGAGCACTGGCTGCTCTTGCAGGAGACTGGAGTTCAGGTCTTAGCACCCATGTAGGGCAATTCACAACCGCCTGTAATGCAGTGGGTAGCTGTTCCGTCTATGACCTTGAGGCACCACCCCTAGAGATGCAGCAGGTAACTGCTCCACCTGTCTGTGACCTTGAAGTTCATGCCCCTGGGGTGTGGCCTCTTGGTNACCCTTAAGACCTGAGATGCATGCAGGCATCGCTCTCTTTGCTCCTTCATGGGACTTGGATGCAGGACTGATCCAGGNGGCTGGAACAGCGTTCCAGAACCTGTGTCAAATGTGTTCTGTACAGTGAGTTTTTCCCCTTAGTAAATTATTTTGCCCTTTAAATCAATTCCGTGGATTTCTTGTTATACTGTAACTTCATCTCCAAGGGATCAGACACCCTCTTTGACCTTTGGGAACAACTGCATGCAGGTACATACACACACAGTAGCACACAAAAACATATATACATATATATATATACAAATATATATATATACACAAATATATATATATACAAATAAATCTTAAAAAACAAAAGACTCCAGCCCTGAGCTCTCCCTATCCCATGGTGGTGTATAGTGCTGGTCAGAGGCAACGGGGACTTCTAGCTTCTGGGGGTTGTGATTATACAGTTGTGAATGGCCTAGAGGTGAATCAAAACGCCTCTGGGTGGCCATAGGCATGACTCCCAAAATGGCTTTAGTCAAAAATGTGAAGGAAGAGTGCAGACGCTATAGGGGACAGCCTTGTGGCCCATGGCAAAATCAAGTCCCTGACTCAGTGACGCCAATAAGGAGACCTTGACGCCAATAAGGAGACCTCCGGAGATGTCTGGGCCAGGAAAGCTCTGGAATAGGCCTAGTCAAGGAGAAGATGAGGTCTGCTCTCAGTGGGTGTAGAGATGAGAGGGTCATTCTCCCTGGGGACAGTTTGAGAAGCACAGCAGTATCATCTGAGAAAGGGCTGGAGCTGGGTGTTCAGTTGACACAGAGCAGGAAACTTAGAATGGCTGAGGCTTAGGAGTAAAGAGAGAAGTGAAATGCCGGGTGGTGGCCTACAAGGCAACAGGCAAAGAACATGGCGTCACTGATAGCAGTAAGGGACAAGTCTAAGCATGTGACCCCAGCTTGGAGCCAGGGAGAAGGAAGTCACCTACAACGGTTTCAGCATTTTAAAAATAATAATGAGACAGAGTCAAGCTGTAGAGCATCAGGACTGGAAGCCTCAAACATATTTGAGAGTCCATATGTCCTCCGAAGAAGTCCACGTTTCTAGATCCTTCTTGGTGCCAAGAAAGACCAATGGCAAAGTAGCCAGGAGTTATCACGACTGAGACAAAATGATGGCAACCATGCCAAAAATCACCTCTGAGCTGCAGTCAGGCTCCAAGAGGGATGTACAATGGCATTCTGTGAAGGGTGAGTCCAAGTTAGTAGGTGCAAACCACTGGGGCTGGACCAACCCAGACCCAGGTAGCAGACAGCATAACTCAAAGAGAGGCTTGGCTTGAAAGACAAAACCAGGGCCGGAGAGAGGGCTCACCAGGCAAGAGAGTCCACTGCTCTTGCAGAGGACCTGAGTTCCCAGTACCCATGTTGGGTGCCTCACAACTACCAGCAACTCCAATTCTAGAGAATCAGGCACCCTCTTCTGGCCTCCCTGAGCACCTGTGGTCATGTGCAAACACACACACACACACACACACACACACACACACACACACACACACAATGGGGAAAAAAAGACAAAACCAAATTTAGCAATTCATGCCTATAATTCCAGCACTCAGGAGGCTGAGCTAGGAGGGTTGCAATGGTTTTGAAGTCAGCCTTGACTACATAGTGAGTTCCAGGCCAGCCCATACTATAAAATGAGACTCTCACTTCCAAAACAAGCAAACAAAGTCACCCCAAATGAATAAAATATAAAACCATAAATATGTGGCTTAGCCATTTTAGCTGGTTTGATTTTTAATTCTTAAATTCCACAAAATTAAAAAAATGTTTCAGAGCTGGCAAGATGACTCAGTCACTAAAGGGACTTGCTGTTAGGCCTGACAACCTGAGTTCCATCCCCAGGATCCACATGGAGATGAGTAATTCCTCAAAGTTGTCCTCCGATTTCCACACACACGCACAAACAGACATGCACACAAAACAAGAATGAATGAATGAACTAAGAATTTAAAAAGAAAAAAATATTCCAGTGGGAATGAACAAGAGAAGTTCCTCATAGAGATGTAGCAAGGCTGGAGAAAGCGAAGTGCCTCATCACTTCAGGGTCACTTTACAAAGTGCAGGCAGAACGGAGAGTGTCACAGATGTCCAGGGCTGGGTCACCTGAGCATATCTTTTTGTGTAAGGATTAGACTAAAGGGGACATCCATGACCACATCAGTTAGAACTAACTTGTTTTGGAAAATAGCAGTTATCTCTCTCATCCTGTTTTATTGAAAGGCCAGGAAAGCGCCTGAGTTTCAGTTTTGTGCAATGGGACATCAGCTGACTGCTTCTGACATTTCACCTGTTGTCTGGCTGCTCCAATGACCTCCTTAACACTGACTTTAATTGCAAAGACCAGAGAGGCAAAAGTGTCACTCAAACAGCTGTGTGTATGTGTCTGTCTGTGTGTATGTGTGTGCATATGTGTATCTCTGTCTGTATGTCTCTGTATATGTCAGTGTGTATATGTTTGTATCTGTCTGTCTGTCTGTCTCTTTCTCTCTCTCTCTCTCTCTCTCGTGTGTGTGTGTGTGTGTGTGTGTGTGTGTGTGTGTGTGTGGTGTCAAGGATTTTCCTTGCTAATTATGAGTCCACATGATCACATCCCTAAGTGTCATCCAAGAAAAGTGGAGGGGGAACCTGAACGAGGTGTTGGGAGACGGATCTCTTGATGGGAAGAAAGGATTTGAGGGGCGGAAGTAATGGTTCAGTGGTTAAGAGCATTCGCTGCTCTTGTAGAGAAGCCTGGTTCAGTTTCCAGCACCCACATGAAGGCTCACAGTTGTCTGTAACTCTAGTTACAGGGGGATCAGATGGCCTCTTCCAACATCCATGCACACATAAGCACATGTATAGTACACATACACATATGCAAGCAATAAGACCTGTTAACATTCATGTTTTATACACACACACACACACACACACACACACACACACACACACAACGAGACAGGGTCTCACCATGTCCTGCCTGGGACTGGCTATGTAACCAGCCTGGCCTCAAACTCACAAAGATCCTCCTGCCTTTGCTTCCCAAGCACTGGGATTAAAGGTGAGTGTTACCACACCCTGTAAAAAATATGGTGGCCGGGTGTGGTGGCACAGACCAGTAAAAACTGTATTTGGAAATTACGAGTTAAGAATTATGAGTTCAAGTTTAGTCTGGGCTACAAGGGAACTTTGGGGCAAGCAGCTACATATCTGAGTGTGGTGGCACGGGTCTGTTATATGGGGAGGCTAAGGCAGGAGTTCTGACAGTCAAAGACCTGCTTGAGAAGCTTATTAAGACCTTCTGGTTTGTTGTTTGTTTGCTGTAAGTACAGAGGGCTAGGCATACAACCTGGTGGTAGAGTGCTTACTTGTCTTCTCTAGTGAGAAAACAAAGCAAATGACAAAAGCCCAAAAACTAGATCTTCTGTGCCTGTTGCAAACTCCAAGTTGGCTGTGGGGTGGGGGAGTAACTGTTTTCAGATTAAAATTCCTAAATTCATTTCTTCTGCTGNTGTTGTTGTTGTTTTGAAGCAGGGTCTCACTAAGTACACCTTGCTGGCCTGGAACTCACAGTTACCCGTCTGCAGTGCTGGGAATGGTGTGTACCACCATACTCTGCCCCTAAAACCACGTAAATTCTGTCATATGTTAGTTAGGTAATTGTGCTTTTATACCTTAACAAAAGAGAGGAACCAGAGGTGCACAGGCACATGTCTGTACTCCCAGAATTTGCAAGGTAGAAGCAAGGGGATCAGTAGTTTCAGGTCATCCTTAGCTACATAGCCAGTCAAAAGCCAGCCTGGGCTATAGGAGACCTTCTCAAGAAGAATCACCCCCCACAAACAACAAAAACAAAAGGGAGCATGCAGTAGTGTTTGAGAAAGTGAAGTTGAAGACTCATCTAAGTTTTTCTTTGTGATAGGGAGATCTTATCACAAAGAAAAACATTTAAAAGGGAACCAAATTGTCTTAGGGTTTCTATTGCTGTGAAGAGACACCATGACCACAGCAACTCTTATAAAGGAAAAATATTTAATTGGGGTGGTTTACATTTTCAGAGGTTTATCTCCATTATCATGGTTCAACACGGAGGTGTGCAGGCAGACATGATGCTGGAGAANTAGCTGAGAGTCCTACATCTTGACTCGCAGGCAACAGGAAGTGGTCTGAGACACTGGGTGTGGCTTCAGCATATATGAACCCTCAAAGCCCGCCTCCACAGTGACACACTTCCTCCAGCAAGGCCATACCTACTCCAACAAAGCCACACCTCCTAATAGCGCCACTCTCTGGGCTTGAGGGGGCCAATTACATTCAAATTGCCATACAAATGTTCATGAGAACCACTGACCAGGAACTGACTTGCTCCATAACTTCCACTCATCCCTCAAATCTTCCCAGTGAGTGCCATGACCCAGCTAATCTCCTAGGTCCTAGAGGGTATATTTATAAACAAAACAGGCAAGTCTCTGACATTTCAAAATTTATATTCTATTTGAAAAAGATGACAGCAAATAATTTTAATGACTAACTGAAGAATCTGATACGCATACAAAGTGCTACAAGAGAGAAACATAGTAAGGAGTAAGACTGGGAGAGCAGCAGAGAAGGGCAGAGCGCAGTTAACTTCCTTCCCTACAGAAGATACACAGTAATATGAAGAGAAGTGTCACTATTCTTAGAACAATTCTGGGAAAATCTACTCTACTCTTACACCTAACACACTATGGGTTTGATCCCAAGCCCCAGTCTCAGCACTCAGGCAGCTTGAGGCAGGAGGATTGCTGGGAGTTTGAAGCCTGACTAAGCCACATAGTGAGTCCCAGGCCAGCCAGAGCTATAGTGAGACTCTTGTCTCAAAACAAACAAAAAATGGGTAGCTAGGGATTGGGAGTATAGATAAGTGATAAGAATTCTGGCCTACCTGAGTTCTGTACCTCCCAGCACAGCCAGAGAGAGAGACAGAGACAGAGACAGACAGAGACAGACAGACACAGAGAGAAAGACACAGAGTGAGACAGAGAGACAGAGAGAGAATGGTGTTCAGAGGGAGATGCAATGATATATGACCTTTGAGCAGAAATCAAAAAGGACAAGAGGATGTGAACTGGATACCCAAAGGAAGACTGAGACAGGAGAGAAAGATGGGACATGGGAACGAAACATCTCACTTGTTGGCTTAAAGTCAATAACTTGAATACAACTAACAAAAACCTTTTTGTGAATACCAGTGAACCACTTAAGGTAAAAATGTGTGTGACTTTTGAGTTTAAGATTTTCCTTTCCTTATATAAACCTGGACTTGTAAATGAATTTCTAAACAGTCTTGTTAAATAAAACACAGAGCCAGGGATAGGGGTGAAAGTCTTGACAGAAATCAGAGGAATTAGGAACAGCTACCAGCCTCACCTTAACAACGCCACTGCCTCGAAAAGAGAGTGTGTCTGACTTCCTATACCTCCATGTCTATATCCCTTTCTGTTCTGTTCTCCCATTGGCTCTTTCAGACATCACTTCCTCCTATTGCCCATCTCTGTCACTTCCTGTCTGTCTGTATAGACCTCCAGAATTCTATGGTTGATGCTGGGATTAAAGGCGTGTGTCTCCACGCTTGACTGTTTCTTGTGTGACCTGGAACTCACAGAGATCCAGACAGACTCTGCTAAGTGACAGGATTAAGGGTGTGTGCTAATTTTGTAAGACTAGCAGCTGACCTTGTTCCTCTGATCCTCAGATAAATTTTATTGGGGGACATAGATAAAATACCACCATATCTACTCTTCTTCAAAGCTCACAAACAAAGTTATAAACCACATTTACAATCAAACCATTTTCTTTATAATTTTCTTTTCTTTTTGAGATGGGATCTTGCTATATAGCCTGGATAGCCTGATACTTGCTATGCAAATCAAACTGTCCTTGAACTTGTGGTCATCCTCCTGTTTCGAGTGCTGGAATTACAGCTCTGTGTGTGTGTGTGTGTGTGTGTGTGTGTGTGTGTGTGTGTCCCAGGATGTCTTCAAACTCACAGAATTCTCCTGCCTCAGCTTCCTGAGTGCTGAGACTATATGTATGCACCATGAAACCTGACTTGAAATGTCTTAATCTCCATATGACTTACTTGTATTAAAAATCTTTTTGGTCTTTTTGACTTGTTTTCATCTTATCAACCTGTAAAGAAAAGCAAAACAAGGCANGAAACAAAGGCCAAATACACATCATATTTTATCTTCATGAGAATGAAGTATCTGAAGGTAAATGGAGCTATGTGGACATTTTAAGAACGTGTGTTTACTCTTAGAAGCAATAAGAACTTAATACAAGCCTAACTCCCTGGAAGCTACTGACTGGGGCAAGCCAGCCAAGCCAGGCTTGTGACTGACAGACTCGCACCAGGTTCCACGCTGGAGATGTGGTAAGAGGTCACTGGACTCTGGACATGTTTACCTTTCTTTTGTTTTCTTTTCCTAGGTGTANTTAAGGAAGAGTGAACATAATTTGCAACGAAGTGGACAAAAAGCCTTGAGAAAAAAGAGAAAAAANCCCTAGCTGATAAAACTATGAAGATAATCACTGTACTTCTGATGCCAAAATAGAACTGAGTTTGTTCCAGATGTAAACGCCGGTGACCTATAGAACAAAGAACACTGAGTTTCTTCCAGATGTATCACAGTAAACAACTCCCGTTCCCTAGAGAAGATACATTGCAATATGAGGAGCAGAGTCACTATTCTTAGAACAATTCTGGAATAATCCACTGTCTCCTGCCCCCACGTTTCTGCTCCGGGTTATTGAAGCAATGCCACAAACATTCTAAGAAATTCAGTCTTCCTCCCAAGGACATCCAAAGAAAATCCAAACCAAACATTTCAACTACATTAGAATTACCATGACCAATATAAATCTCCAATATATTCTGACAGGTTTATTTTTCTGTCAGTAATTTTTGATTAGTACTAGGTCCTCGATATGTGTTTTTGAGTGCCGGAAAGGAATCAAAAGCATTCTTCCAACTGAGCAGTATCCTCAAGTGAATGATGTGTTAAAGAATTTGTTTCTTTTTACTATGTGTGTGCATGTATGTGCATGTGAGTGCAATTGCCCTAGGTGGCCTGAGGCATTGGGTCCCTCTGGAGCTGGAGTTACAGGAAGCTTTGAGACACCCAACATGGGTGATTGGAACTGAACTTGAGTCCTCTGCAAGAGTAGCCATACTCTTAACCACTGAGTCACTTCTCCAGTCCCTGAAGAAGAATCTTTCCCTTTTTTAAGATTAATTTTTGTGTGTGTGTGCATGCGTGCCTGCACACGTGCTTCCTCATACGTGTGTCTATATACGTGTGTGTCTGGTACCCATGGAGGTCAGAAGAGGGTCTTGGATTTCCTGGAATTGGAGTTATGGACAGTGGTGAACTGCCATGTGGGTGCTGAGAATTGAACTTGGACCTCTGCAAGAGTAACACATTCTCTTAACCATTGAGCCATCTCTCCAGCACTCAGGATCTTAAAAGCAACTATATTTAGAATAGGAAAAGACTATGGGAAACATATTGAAGAAAATGCAAATAAAAGTATTTTAAATCTTTAAAACAGTGTATGCTGTGTCCTTCCTCTAGGACTCTAGGAATGGAGGCTCGCTTACCTAAACCAGGACTTTGGTACAGAGATTACTCACCTGGGTGTGGTGACGCTGCTGCGGCCCATAATAAATATAATGATGTATCACCAACACTCTTTGGACTCTATGAAATGCCACTGTCTGCTTGGCAAACAGATTATTAGTTTGGCTCCCATGAATTTTCAGAACCAAAACATCTACATAAGAGACTATCACAAATTTTTAAGAGTGCGTTTCAAGTCACACAGCTACATAAAAACTTCCAGGTGGTGAAGGTTTGTATTTCAGTCAGGTCTCCTAAAGGGCTAAGCTTTGCCATCTCAAAAATGAGAATAATCGTGTTTCCCTTAGAGTTGTTTCTAATGTATTTTCCTCATCATTAAAAGATATTTTTCGTACATCTGTGTTGGGGCATGCAGGTGTTGATGGGGCCCAACAGAGTGTCAGATTCCCTAGAAATGGAGTTATAGACGGTTGTGAGAATTCCACCATGGGTGATGGTAAGTGAACTTTGATCCTCTGTAAAAGCAGCAACAGAGGGGTACAGTACATTGCTTGGTGGTGACATTNCACTGGGTATAACTTTTACTCTGAGTGACAGAAATGCTCAATTTATGTTAGTAGAACAACTACTGACATTGTGGGACCCTGGAGATGGCTCAGTAAGAGCCACAGATGATTCCCAAGACCCACAAGGTGGAAGGAGAAAACCAACTCTGACAAGATGTTTTCAACATTCTAATGTATTCCTTTCTCCCTAAATTGTTAGGATTGAGTTAGTATTTATTTACAAAGTTTCCAAAATAGTGTCTTGGAATAGCCAAGGCTGTATACGTTCCTCATTTTAAGACTGTTGGCCACAGAACCAATGGATTTAAACTTGTATGTGGTAGGCATAGAAATAAAAACTGCCTTATTTTTTCCAGCACTTCCTATTTATCAGTTGCTTGATGTTTTCGAGGCATTTAGAACACTTCAGATAACAATGAATGCTCCGTTAGAAAACAATTTTACCAATACATGTTCTCCTCAAAATACGACCCTTTTTTGAGACAGGGTTTCACTGTGTACACCTGGCTATCCTGGAACTCACTCTATAGACCAGCCTGGCCTCGAGTTCAGAGATTCTCCTGCCTCTGCCTCCTGGGTGCTGGCATTAAAGGGATGCGCCACCACGCCCTGCCAAAATCTGACTTTTCATAANGTCAAACTATATCACATGCAACCTAAAGAGGAGGAAGCGTTCCCCTTGGGCATGAGCTGGGTAAGGGAGAGGCTTAGGTCGCTGGACTTTCTTCAAGGTCGGCAATGAAGCCCTCGCTGAAACCTTGAGTCACTTGGAATTATAAAAAGGCAGCAACAGTTTGGCTCAGTTTCCCTGGAAGGCACAGAGGGGCCTCAGGGCCCTCCGAAAGTGCTGGGCAACAGAACCCGCTGGAAGCTAACAACCCGGACCCCTCGGACCGCACCCGCCGCGCGCGCCCGACGCTAGGCGGAACCCGGCTGGCGCGCGCTTCCGGTGCGCGCTTCCGGCCAGCGGCTGAGCGCGGGGCGGGGGCAGCGCCGGCTTCCAATCGCGCACAATGAGACGGCGCTGAGCGCCGGAAGTGGGGCCGAAGGAAAACACGGAGAGGAGCCGGGCCCGGACAGGAAGCGGCGGGGGACCGCAGCGGCGCTGGTGAGTGCTCCCGGGCGCCGTCTCGTCGCGTCCCTCCCGGACTCGCCTCCGGGCTGGGCCCGTGGGTTCCCCCGGCCCCGAGGAGCTTACTGCCCGGCCCCGAGGTACGTTGGCGCCGTCCTTCTCGGGCCGCCTCGGCCCGGCTGCGCGCCCAGAGCCCTCGGGTTCAAGTCCGTGTCTTCACTTTGTGTCGGGGCTCCGGCCCTTGCCGGGGGGACCCCGGAACCCTGTCAATGGCCGGGCGCTTCCTGCTTCCTAGTCCCCACGGCGGCTTCAGAGCCAGTAGTGCGGGGCTGCTGCCTCCATCGCCTGGGGACTCCGCTTGTGGAAACTGAGGCACACAGGGGTGGGGCAGCCGAATGGGGAAGGAAAAGGAGTGTCATTCTGCGGAGGATTGTGGTTGGTGTCGAAACCGGACTTGTCTGGGGCTGGGGACTAAGAAATCGGGTAAGTCAGCTGGCGTTGTCCTCGGTCGCAAGCCCGGCCCCTTAGAGTGGTACCTTGCTGGGAAATGTTGCCCCTTCGCCCAGCGGTCGCGCCGGGTCTGAAGTGAAAAGTAAAACAAGAGAGGGGTTGTTCTAAATGAAATATGTTCACATACTTTCGGCTACTTTGACACTTGAAAGTAATTGCCAACTTTTTTTTTTTTAATAGACTTGGGGGAGTTTTGTAACAATGTTGACTTAGGATGTTTACTTTGAAGAGAGGTGTTTTTGTTACTGGCCAAGTTACTACTTTAGTTTTTGAGGTTATAGAAACGCCTTCATATTTAGGCGGAATGTTAAATATGGACTGGTTTTTTAATGAACAATGTAGGGCTAAGCCTCCTAACTTCTGGAATGCACTCNTTATTAGGAATGTGATAGCAGTTTTACTTTTTAAATGGGAAAAATAAGGCTTCAGGGCATCGGTGTGTTACTTTGAGTATTTGGTATGATGTCATTTTATAGTTTGTTTCTCCCCAAACGCCTTCTTCCAGGTACAAAGTAAGAAAGTTGAAGTTCAAGACCATGGGAGATACAGCAAAATCTTACTTTGTGAAACGCACTAAAGACCGTGGAATTACTGATGATGATGATTTCAGAAGGGGTCATCCCCAACAAGATTATTTAATAATGGATGATTATGCTAAAGGCCATAGCAGTAAAATGGAAAAAGGCCTTCCAAAAAAAAAGATAGCACCCGGGAACTATGGGAACGCCTCCAGGAAAGGACCATATGCGGTTTCCAGCAACCCATATGCATTTAAAAACCCAATTTACAGTCAGCCTGCTTGGATGAATGACAGCCACAAAGATCAAAATAAGAGATGGCTGCCTGATGAACTTACTGGTAATGCAGATAGCTGGAGGGAGTTCAAGCCTGGACCTAGGATTCCTACCATCAACCGGTCAAGGAAAGAATCCTTTCAAGAAACTGAAGATTGCTACAGGTGGCAGGATGGGAGAGGCTGCAGAGCAGTTAGACGGCTGTTTCAGAAGGACCTCGCCAGCCTGGAAGCCATGGCAGAAATGGAAGCAGGAAGTCCTGGTATGCTTCAAATCTCTAGGTTACATGTCTGTATTTTTTTTCCATCCAAATAAGTTTTGTTATTTTCAGTAATGAGCTGTTTAATGTGATTATGTTAGGGTTTATAGTGCTATGGTTGGGTGACTTCAACGTATTTCAGACATTGGGCCATCACAAGCTCAAAGCCAGGCTGGGCCGCAGAGTAGGGTACTGTCCCACAAAAAAACAAAACAAAAAAAGGAAGGCTCATTTTACATTAGTAAACACTTTATAGAAGAGGGTGGTCATATACCCTTGGAGGTCATACTGTAATTTCTGAGTAATGTGTATGTATTGTCATGTTCATAATTTAATTTTAATTTTAAAATGTGTTCAGAATGTACATGACAATTTAAAACTAAAAAATATTTAATGCAAAGACAGAGTATAGGCTGCATATATTCCAAAGAGAGGAAGGGAGAGAGGTAGCAGCAGGGAAAGAGAAACTGGTAGCGGCAGAGAAAGAGAAACTTTGGGGTAAAAAGGAGAAGCTGAGTTGCTGTTTAACCAAACTCACACAGGGCCAAGGAAGTTGGAACACAAGCTTTACAACAAGATTTGGGAAACAGGTGTTTAGAGACCCAGAATTTGATAACAGCAGTGCTGCTCCCTTCAGAAGAATCAAAATTTGTGTGTTTTTCTGAGACAGTTTCATGTAGCCAAGGCTAGCCTTGAACCAAGTGCTAAACTTCATTTCTAATAATTTTATAATTATAATATATTTATAATAATTATACAAAGTGGTTGTACATTTTTCTAAAAGATGCAAGTAGATGTTGTATAGCAATTATTTCTCAAAACAATAAAGTTATTTCTTTCTAATTGATGTATTTACTGAAGTGAAATAAAAGTCGTGAATTGGAAGCAAAAAGGTGAAAACTGTTTATAGTATGAAATTGGACTTAAAAATTGCCTCTTTTTT
>LZPO01027592.1:89203-139282 GCA_001675575.1 Neotoma lepida
CCTGGAATTTACTGTGTAGACCAGACTGGCCTCACAGTGATCCTCCTGCTGCTTCTTCCTGGCCTAGGGTTTAAAGAACCATAAAAAGGACATAGCCTTACAAGTCTCTGAGCTGCGCAGCCTAGAACGGCTGTTGTGTAGGATGCCAGAGGGACGTGGAGCCACAGTGCTACAGATTGGGTAGCTGCAGTTTGGAGAGGTTAAAACTGTCCAGACTTGTTGATGCAGTGCTGAATGAAAAAGTGGGACTCAAATTGAAACAGAAATTCATTCTGTCACCCTGACCATTACCTCAGTCTTGTAGAACCTGGAATCCTGATAAGGAAATTGAATGTGTATTGGTGTTTCTGGGCTTTTGATTTGTTTTTGTTTTAATAAGTTTTGTGCATACTTTAAGTATTTCTATATAATAGCATCCATGTAGGTGTGGATACTTTATTACATTTGTCTTATGGAAATTAGCAAATTAAGATACGTGTGTGTTGCAATCCCAGAACTAGGGAGGATAAGGCAGGAGGATGGGGAATTTGAGGCCAGCCTAGACTACATGGCAAGACCTTGGAGAGGGGATGATTTTTGAAAATCATTTTTAGGCCAGGTGTGGTGGCCCAATCCATATAATCATAACATTTGGGAGGTAGGGGTGGAGTTGAAGATGAACCTTGGCTCCCTGAGTGAGTTCCAGGTCAGTCTAGGTTTCAACAAAATAAAACAAACACATGAAAAAAAAACAAAGAGGAAAAGGGACTTTTAAGAGTCTCATACTCTACTGACTGATATTCGCAAAGTGCAAGAGGAAGAGGCTAGCAGATCTGTGAATTCGGGGTCAGCCTGGTCTACTTAGTGATTTCCAGGCCAGCCAGGGCTACTTAGTGAGACCTTGTTAAAATTACTACCACTAATCATGATGATTTGTTTATAGACCAGTGTTTTGCTGGTAGAAATATTAAGGGGACTGAGTGCAGACTCAAACTCTCTTACAGGTGCTCTTGCTCAGTTTTAGGAATAACTAGGGAGGTGCCTCAGCAGGTGTGAATGGGAACACATTGTCCCTGTGTTTGCAGAAGCTCATTTAAGTGAGTGAGTGAGTGAGTGAATGAGTGAGTATGTGTGTGTGTGTGTGTGTGTGTAAAGGACAGACATGAGTTTCAAGTTGCCAAGTGAAGAAATTGATAATTTCCCTTGAAGATCTTCATAATGGAAACAAAGCTTTTGTGTAAGATTACATACAATAGTGAGGAGTTTAATTTGATGTGTAAATTTGCAGTGGGTGGAAATGACTAAGAAAGATCATTAAAGGGACTAAAATGTCTTAAAAATTATTTTTTTTTCCTTTTGAGACAGGGTCTTGTGTGTAGCTCTGGTGAGTCTGGAACTCTCTGTATAGATAGGGCCGCCTCAAACTCAGAGAGATCCACCTTTCCCTGCCCCCCTTGTTCTGAGATTAAAGGGATGTACCATCATGGCCTGCAATAACAAAGATCAATCAAACTTTGAGAAGATAAGATAAAAATTATATTAAAGTTGATTTTTAAAACTTTACTGATTTTTTTTTTTCAATTCTACATTATTGTCCCTCCCTTAGTCTTCAAATGTCTTAATTAGCAATGTAAAGTATTTGGGGCAATGTCATTAATAGACTGGCTGGAAACATTCATTCAAATAAATATCCATTCAAATGTGACTGGAGTGATATACCATATGCAAATAAGATGTGAGGGACTTGGAATGCTTACAGACAGCTGGAGCTGTGACAGGCCGGGGAGCCTGACATCTTCTTGTCAGTGCTTATAGAGCCTTCTTGGGGCTGTTTTGCTGTCCGAGAGCTGCTCCAGGGAGCTTTTCTCACAGTTGGTACCTGCAGGCCTAGATAGTCCTGTCAGTTCTGTCTGTTCTGATGTGGAATGGTATGTGCCACCTGGGGCTTTGTAGGGATTTCTCTTCACTTTGCATACTGGGAGGTACAAGGCTAATTTGTGCCTTATTTTAAATTGCAGTTTAGATCTTTATTTTACATTGGTCCTCTGTCCTTAGGCAAGTCACTCTGAGACTGCTATTGTCACCATCTGACAATGGGGCTAATCTTAGCATTGGTGTGGGGATTGCTGTAGGGATCACAGGAGGCAGGGCACACAAAAGCACTTGCTTTCCTTATGTTGTGGAATGACATAGTGATGCTTGCTGCTGACATCACCCAGCACTTTCTTCAGCTCTCCCTTGCCAAAAGGAGTAAGCCATGGTCTTGGCCCTCTAGCCTCAGTGTCCCAGTGTTGCAGCAAGAATGCACTACCAATCACAGATGCAGCTGATTATTACTGTTTGATGGATTGTTTTCCCCAGGCTGAGGATCATTCTCAATGCTGGTGTGTATGTTGAGCAAGTGTTCTGNTATCTAGCTAAATTCCCAACCTGGCAATGGCATTCTTTATTTTTTTGTAAGAATTTATTTATTATTTTTATGTGTATGTGTGTGCACACTTGGATGGGTGTCTGTGCACCATCCATATATAGGAGCCCATGGTGGCCAGAAAGGGCATCAGGTCCCCTGGAACTAGAGTTACAGATGATTGTGAGCCTTCTTAATTGCTGAGCCATGTCCAGCCCCAACAGTGGTATTCTTTAAAATTGGAAGTCCTGTATTTCCTTTTCTATCCAGAGTTCTTTTCTGCAATTAGCCAGTACATTGAAATTGCTATACTGGTAATGAGTTCCTCTGGAAGCTGGAGAGAGGTTGCTTTATGCAAGATCTTTTCTAAGCACTAATTTATGGAAAGCCAATGAAAACAATTCCATCTGTTTAATCAGAATTTTAAAAAAGATTTATTTTATTACTTTAATATATATGGGCGTATGCATGTGTGGATGCCTGCAGAGGCTACATGGGTGCTGGGAACAGAACCCAGGTCCTCTGCAAGAGCTCATTCCACTGAGCCATCTCTCCAGTCCCTCATTCAGAATTTTAGCTTGAAAATAAATATCATTTTAGCCCCATGTTACAATTAGCATTCATTGTCTTTCAGAACCTGATCGGAGTCCCAAGGCTGCTTACCGTAGTTTTTAAGGTTTGGTTCCACAATTGTTACATGCTTCACAGATTGAATTTATTTATTCACTCTAAGGAGTATAGAACTAACAAAGAATTCATACACATTTATTTAGGCTAAACTTTGATTTTTAACTGCCAATTGTTTTTTCCCCTGTGGCATGTGCTCAGTATGTCAGTGGTATGTTTAAAAAACAAAAGCAAAAGTAAAGTGGGAACTGTGTGTTCTCACTAAGTCAAACTTTGGCTTGAATTTTTTCTTATTAATGAAGGAACCCAATTATGATTGAAGGCTAAATTTGTAGCTAAATGATTTTATTTGAATCACATAAGAAAATTATCAATTTCTGAGTTCTCCAAGTGCATGCAGTATTGTCCATTCTTCCCTACTGGGATTCTTCACTTAAAAAAAATCAAAACAAATATGAATACTTTTCATTAAAACACCAGGTGCATTTACAATTTGGTTGGAAATATTATGCATGTGCATTATATATCAAGTGTATTAGAATTACGGTTATATCTGCCTTCAGTGGGAGACTTTTACTGTTGCATGAGTATCAGGGGCCTATTGGAGAGCCTGCTCCAAGGCCACCTCCAGGGTAATGCAATAAAATCCACGAAGGCGGTGAGGGCTAGACTTTTTCTATCTGAGGGTATTTAGAAATAAGTTTCTATCTGACTGGTAAAATAAGAAAACACATACTTTCTGATGTTAACTTTCTCTTTTACTTCATCTTAAGAATGGTCTCTGACTGTTGTCTCCACACCGCTACATATCTCCACATTGCTACATTCTATACATACAGCTCTATGTCTTTCTTTACATACATACATACGGCCATACATCTCTATACACAGTTACATCTGTTTTCACATGTCTACACATCTATCTTTTACATATGTTTCTCTTCTGTATCTCTTTTCTGTACAGCTTCATCTTCCTTGCCTCAACACAGTTACAAATCTCCACACAGCCACAGCTAAACATCTCATCTATATAGATCTCTAACCATACAATACTTTACACAATTCCTAGGCATAGCTCCTCTACATAGCAGCAGCTCTTACATACAGTTCTCTATCACACTCATTCATGTGGTGATATATTGTGTCCCCCAGTATATTGTGCACCCTAATAAAGCTTAACTTATATCACCACACATTCACACACATACTTTTAGATTATTCACTCATTCTATACTCACTCTTTCACCCACTCACTTCCTCATACTTCTCTCATGCTTCTTCTTCTTCATCTCACTCACACACACACACACACACACACACACACACACACATTTCACTCACATTCTGCAGCAACTCTCACATAGCTCTACACAGCTATCTCCACACTGCCGCTGCTGCTCCCCTACAGCCAAACATTTTCAGAACCCTACCCATCTCAAAACAGAAGATAAGTCACATAGTTTCTCTTAGGCTAGGAATGTCACATTGACCCATGTATGTAGCTCTAAGTTGGTGAGGGGTCCCAGACATTAAACAGTTAGCTGAACCTTGAGTGGTCAGGGTAAGTGCAGAAAGGGAGCTACTGCAAGGACTGTGTCTTGATGTAAACAGCCTGGCCTTGATTTAACAATAAACAACACCTGGGAATTAGTCTTTGNGTATATTCTGTAGGGGCAGCTTAGTCTCTTTTGGACTAGTTCTAAGGTCTTTGCAAAATGTGTAAAAGGATGTCTTTGAAACTGAGAATACTGTTACTTTCCTGTGTCATTAAAGAAGAATATTTTGGTAATATTTCTGTTCAACAGAATTATACAGCTTAAACAGAAATCCACAGCTGAATGTGTGCCCAGGGATGTAAAACACACTACCAAAGGCTGTGGAAAGCACCCCACAGCTGTTCTTATTAGGGAGGCATAACAGCGGCACCCAAGAAAGTTACAGACAGAAAACAACCGATTTCCACAGCCAGTGACCCCACAGCTTTGCCAGGTGGGGCTCCTCATCAGGGAGTTATCCTTCTGGTGGGTCGACTTGTCAAACACTAGTTGTCACCGGCTGTATACTCCCACGGCCCTCGGCACATGCGTGTGCTCAGCAGCATAATGTGGGAGGAGATAAAGTCAAATTGTATGGAAAATACAATCTTTTTTCACTGTAGTGATTTATGTGCATGGGTGAACGTGGAGAGCCATCTTCCCCATCCTGTCATTGAACTAAGTTTATATGGGCTTGGGATAGAACATGGGGTCTAGCACTTGCCAGCATATGTGAGGACCTGGGTTCAGTCCCTAGTGTTGTGTGTAAGTAAGTAAATTTAAAGGAAGAAAGTTCTACATCTTACTCAGAGTGATGATATTCAACACTGCCAATATTGTCCCCTAACTTAAGAAAACAAGAAACAGCGGTCCAGACCTCGGAAGCCACGAAGGACTAGAAATGAGGAAAGTGAGCAGGATGGAGAGTTGGAAGGTCCTGTGATTGATGAGTCTGTACTTTCAACAAAGGAGCTTCTGGGCTTGCATCAGGCTGAGGAACGACTAAAGAGAGACTGCATTGACAGGCTAAAAAGGGTAACATCTTTATGCATACATTTGCTAGATCATATCTGTGTTTTACTTTACACTGTGTTAGTAATTGCAACATTTGCCTCAGTGGCTTGGGCTTTCCACTTCTTTATCCTTGTGTAAGTCTATATGTTGATGGATATTCAGTGTGATTTAAGAAAATCAAGACTTAACTGCCGTTGTAGTTAAGTAAAAATGACTGTCCATTTTGAAAGTGATGGGGAAACCATTATTCTGGCTAATTTTGTTTCTCTAAATGTTTGGAGATACATCTTTCTGTCAATCTTTTCAAACTGTAGCGACCACGAAATTGCCCTACAGCAAAGTATACATGCAAGCTGTGTGATGCTCTGATAGACTCCATCCCATTTGCTCATAAGCACATCAAGGAGAAGAGGCACAAGAAGAACCTCAAGGTGAGTCTCTGCTGCTTCTGTCTCTGTGGCCTTACTTAACCCCTANAGATATTAAAATCAAACTACTTACTGAATTTATTTCAGCCAGAGTACTTCTCCACTAGTCAGATGTGTTTGCTGGGTAACCCTGTGAATGTCCCCAAGTACAGAGTCGGGATAGGAAGCCGTTGGGGACCTAGGTGTTCTTATGAAAAGAAGGCACATAATGTCTGTTGTATTCCTGCCTGCTCCTTATTATCCAGATTAAGCACACAGAGTGTGCGTTTGATAAGATGAAGACCCATGTCTAAGATAAGAAAGGCTACAAAGAGACCAGAACATTCTGTAGGGTACTGTCATGGTATAAAGTGAAAGGTAACTGCTACCTATGAGTCCTTTGTAATCTTACCGTTGATCTTACAAGGAAAAGCAGGAGGAAGAGTTGCTCACCACGCTGCCCCCGCCAGTACCCTCCCAGATAAATGCAGTTGGCAGTGCCATTGACAAAGTGGTGCAGGAGTTTGGTTTACACAATGAAAACTTGGATCAGAGGCTTGAAATTAAGCATGTCATGGAAAGTGTGTTTCAACACAAACTACCAGGTATTTTCTAGATTTGTTTTTCTATTTAGCATCTAAGAATACTTCATAGTTAAGTTACTTTCGCCTAATAAGAATTAACTTGTGGCCAGGCACAGGGCTGCTGCCTGTAATAAATACCAGCTTACGGAGGCTGAGGTCCAGAGTCCCAAGCTTGAGGCCAGCCTGGGCTACATAACACACCCTGTCTCAAACAGGGCATCATGAGGACTTTTTTGCTACATGGAAAGTGCCTATTTTTAGTGTTCTGGTGGTGGTGGTTTTTTGGTATGTGTGTGGGCAGTGGGGAGGGGGTCGGGTAGCATTCATTTTGTTTTGTTTCCCTTCTTTCTTCCAGTGTGCTAGGCTGGTCTGAAATTTATTATGTAGTCCAGGGTGACGTTGAACTCATGAATCTCCTCCCTTAGTTTCTTGTATGCTGGAATTACAGGCATGTTCCACCATATCTAGCTCGTGTGTGTGTTTCTGACTTTTCCCAAGGTAACAAAAAACTTACATGCACCGTCATTATGCATCTCTTTTCATTATACATTTTATTGTGTGACTAATTTTTAATATAATTGAATATGCCATATTCACAGTGAGGTTTTTGTGTATGTTTGGTTACTTCTTTATCTGAATTAACATAGGTTTTTGTTTTTTNCGAGACAGGGTTTCTCTGTGTAGCTTTGGAGCCTGTCCTGGAAATCACTCGGTAGCCCAGGCTGGCCTCAAACTCACAGAGATCCGCCTGCCTCTGCCTCCCGAGTGCTGGGATTAAAGACGTGCGCCACTACCACCCAGCAACTTAGGTTTTTTGATTGTTTTGCAGTACTGAAAGCACCAGAGCCTTTTGCAAATGTTAGACATGTGCTTTGATATTGGCTGAGCCACATCCCCAGCTCTATTTTTTTAACTAGCCTTATTTATTAGACTATTATTTATAGCACTAGAGATTAAATCTAGGACCTTGTACATACTAGGAAATTGCTCTATGCTGAGCCCTAGCCCAGTTACACAAAGAGAGGTATCCTGAAGTAATTTTTAGGTTATATGCATCAAAATAAAATTCTATTTAAATATACATAAAAGAATTGTGTAGAAACTGAGTTTTGGAGCTTAGTACATATTATGTGCTATTGTTTTAATATTTAATATTGTTTTAACTCTTGCAGTGATTTTCCAAGTTACATCTGTCTTTTGCCTCTTTCCAATTTTAGATCCATCCAAGTTGTGGGGATAACTTCCTAGGGGCATGCTGTCTGTTAACATTTAAGGCTGGGAGCAGTTATTGCCTGACAGTCACTGTCTGGTCCTGCACAGCAGCAGACTCCTCAAACACACACTGGCTGGCCCCCTGTAGGCAAATGACTGAAATAGCTTAATCGGCTTTTGAGTATTTTCTGTATGACAGAATTGCCAGTGCACATCGGACAACCCCTTCTAAAAGCCCCACAAGGCCCTAGCACTTGAGAGGCTGATGGAGGAGGACCATGAGTTCAAGGCTACCTAGGGCTACATAGTGGGATGTAGAGGGAGGTCAAGGGAGGAAGAGAGAGAGTTGGGGTCATTGCTTAATGACCTTCCGTCACAACTCTAAACTACGCACACTGAAAAGTCATGCACACGGTGTTCTGGGACAAGCAACCAAAATTAAAAGCACTTCCTCTTTTGTTTTTCCCTTGAGACAAGGTCTCACTGTGTAGCCCTGTTTGGATTGAAACTCACTATGTAGACCAGGCAGATCAAAGAGATCTGCCTGCTCCTTCCTCCCAGGTACTGGGACTAAAGGCATGCACCACCCTACCCGGCAGCACTGTCTCTTTAAGCAAGGTGTGGGTGCAGATGTGTGTCACCTGGCGTATTTATAGCGCTCAGTTTCAATGCTTGCTTCCATTGTGCCAAAAGGACCTTCACCATCAAGGGAGTTTTTTCTTTTAAAAAAAAAATTAAATGATTTAAGTGACTTCTTGGGTTTTAACAGTTTTCTGTAACAAAGTATGTTCTATTTTACAAGCAAAATTTGTTGAAGTTACAAATGACTAAGAGACACCTTTATAAGGAAATGAATAGATTCTGTCCTCTTTCCTCAACCTTTCAAATGTGAGGACTTGGGTGTGAGCCTAACCACATCCAAATTGTCACATTTTAAATTATAATGTAATACTTTTGCAAATGATTTTCAGAAATGGTTGTGTTATGTTAAAGGCTTTTTGTTCATGCTGTGGTGATTCTTATTAAAAAGTAACTTTAGAGCCTCATACAGTGGCAATTCTAACACCTGGGAGGAGGTGGAGGCAGAGGCAATCGGGAGTTCACAGTTATTCTCAGCTACATAGGTAGTTAGATGCCAGCAGGTCTACTTGAGGCCTTGCCTCTAAGTCCTGTCCCCTTACAAAAATGATGATGTTAGCTGGGTGCAGTAGACAAGCCTGTAATTCCGGCTTTGGGGAGGATGAGACAAAATGATTGACAAGGATCAAGGCAAACCTGAACAACAGCAAGAACCCTCACTTCCTAGGGAAACCCTCTCTCTAGTAAGTTAGAGCTATGTGTGCATTCTGACATCAGAAAGAAGTGCTCGCAGTAGCTCGGGAGTATACTGTAGGCTTTACACCAGGTGTCCTTTTCAATATTCAACATCAGAATTTTAAAAATCATTACAGAGTTTTCTGCACAAGATGTGAGCATGATCATGTAGGAGTCTTTAAATGCTTCAAAGCTCATGGCAGGGTGGCTGAAGTCCAGTGAAAAGCTGAGCAAATAGCTTTGAAGTCCTCCTTTGGGAGCGTCTGGTCTTTATGGTCTTGTTTCTGTGCACAGCTTTGATTGATGGTTTTGTGTTTTAAGTAGCAGTGTTTGGTTACAGCTTTTGAGAGATTTTACTATTTGTGACTCCCATGTGCTTACTTATTTCTAGACTGTTCTCTTAGGCTATACGGATCTTCCTGTAGCAGACTCGGCTTCAGAGACTCAGATGTGAACATTGATGTTCAATTTCCAGCTGTCGTAAGTACAAAATGATGTGCTGGACTTTGTAGTCACAAAGAATTCTTTTGTTTAGCTTTTAAGAAAAGTTTTATATTTACATGCTTCTGTGAACTCATGTGCCCTTCCTACTGTGTGTGTGTGTGTGCCCTTCCTACTGTGTGTGTGTGTGTGTGTGTGCCAGGTGTGTGTAGATGGCCATGGGAACCAGAGAAGGCGTCAGATCCCCTGGAGCTTGTGAGCCACCTGATGTGGGTGCTGGGATCTGAACTCTGGTCCTCCAGAAGAACAAGTGCTCTTAACTCCTGAGCCCCTGTCTTTATTTAAGCTTATTTTATTGCTGAGTACATGGGTACATTTGTGTGTATTTTCAGTTGGCTGGGCAAACCTGCCTGGTTTTAGAATATCAAGCCAGTTGGTGATTTGGCTCCTTATCAGAAGCACATAGATCTTGGTGTCCTTATCTTTTCTGTTCCTCTCAAAATGTACACAGCAGCCACTTTCTTAATCAAGTGGTGGGGACTCCCAGGGACATCAGGGGCAAGGCTTTTAGATTCGAGAATTCTCAGGATTTGATTGCTGATCAGCAAATATAACTATGAGTCCCTCAGGATCACATGGATTGTGAGGAAGTCAGGCCTTCCTTAAGCCAGTTTGTTGTAGTCCCCCTTTCTGAGGACTTCAGCTTTGTCTAGTATCAGCCTGCTATGCTTCACACAGGGAGCATGCTTGAGACTCGTGGCTGCCTGATGGCAAAAAGCAGAAATTCTTTTAAATGTGACCTGGATGTGAATATATTTCGAGACTTAAAGTGTGGCTGTGACAGCTCTCCCTGAGAATTTTCACTTTTATGTCTTCTGTCTGTCTTCAGCTTCAGAATTTTATTTTTTTACTTTACAGATTTTCATGCTTATTTTGCTACAGATCTTTCGTACTTACTTATAATGCTGGTTTTCTAGGTGTATGGATCTTGTGAGGGTGTATGTATGTCTATGAATTCAGAAAGTTTAAATTCTCTTCATAAAATCAACCTTCCTATGACAGGAAGGGAGATGTTCAAATTGTGTGTATTTGTAAATATTAATGATCTGAAAACCTGATTAACTCCCAATTTCCCCTTTTATATATTATTATTATTATTAATATAATAACAATAATAAAAGTAGTGATGGATCAGAGAGATGGCTCAGTGGTAAAGATGCTTGTCCCCAAGCCTGATAACTTGAGCTCAAGCTCTGGTGCCGCAAACTGTCCTCTGGCCATATGTATGCCCCACACACAGGCACAATGAATACATGTAGTCTAAACAATAATTAGACTTTTGAAAACAACCACACCTAACCTCACGAGGGAACATACCTGTAATCCAGTCCTAGAGGGCTGGAGACAAGAAGATCAAGACTTCAAGGCCAGCCTCAGACAAAGCAAGCTTGAGGCAAGCATAAAGTGAGGAAACCCCTCCCCACAACACACCACACACACACACACACACACACACACACACACACACACACACACCAGCTATACAAGCCTACATTTTGGTGAAATATGATTCCCAAAGACATGGATAAGTCAGAACTTTAAAGCCAAAAGAAACTTAGACTATCCATTTACCCACTCTGGTTCCCAATGGCTTTTTTACAGTTGGTCTATGCTTAGTTTAGTTATTTGTTAAAAATATAGATTCTGAGGCCAGGCATGGTGGCACATGCCTTTGGTCCTAGAGGCAGGTGGGTCTCTGTGAGTTTGAGGCCACCACGATCTACATAGTGAAGTTCCAGGGTAGCCAGGGTTACTTAATAAGACCCTGTCTTTGAAACAACCAGATTCTGAGGTTGGACTTCTTGATGGTCTTGCTCATAGCCTCTCATTCCTTGCTGTGCTTGATTCTATACCTACCTGACTAGGTAACCCATAGATTTTACTGCTTTTTAAAAAATGTAGTGTGTGTGAGCGAGTGCGTGCGTGTGTGCGTGCATCTGTCTGTCTGTCTGTCTTCATGTGGGTATATGCACGTGAGTGTAGGTATGCCTTCAGAGGCCAGAGGTATTAGATTCCCTCCAGGAACTGGAGTTACAAGTGGTTGTGAGCTGCCCAGTGTGGGCACTAGGAACTGAACTTAGGTCCTCTGGAAGAGAAGTGTGTGCTCTTAACCGCTGAGCTATCTCCAACTTCAATCTTAATATTGTTTTAAGTTTCAAATTTACCAGAGTAAATCCATAGTAGTTATTTTGATCTGGTATCATCAAAATGTAGCAAATTTTCACTAAGCCCCAGTTGTATGTAGGCACTGCACTAGGTTGTAAAGGACAAGATAGACTTGGCTCTCTGGTGGCACTTATAGCTAGTTAGGAGGTAAGCTGAGTTATTTCCTCAGTTATTTATTATGGTGACAGCTATGCAAAGAAGCAGGCTGAGTAACAAGCTCTGGGAACAAACATAGCTTTCTCAAAGAGGGTGCATTTCCACAGAACTACACTTAAGATGTAGAGACTTGGGTCAGTTGTACAGGAGCTTGAAGGCTGTGCAGTAAGATTTGACCTTGACCTAATAACAATATGGTATCAGCAAGAATTTTAAGGACCCTCGAATTGGGAAGGTGGCTCACACCTGTAGTCCCAGCATTTGAGAGACAATGGTAGCATTACTGTGAGTGTAAGGCCAGCCTGAGCTGTAGGACAAGACCCTGTCTCAAAAAACAAAAAGGCTAGAGTGATGGCTCAGCAGTTAATGTTCATGTTACTTTTCCAGAGTACCTGTGTTTGGCGCCCAGCTCTCACATCAGGTGGTTTACAACTGCCTATACCTCCTGTACTGAGGATTTGACACCCTCTTCTGGTCTCTTCAGAGATACACACACACAAATAAATCTGTAAATAAAACACCTCAAACCAACAACATAAGAAGAAGATTTAAGGATCCATTGGAGAATTTGAAAGGGATTTGGTCCAGTGTGGAACAAAGATTGGAGAAAGGGATATTGATGTTGGAACCATGTAGCTGTGTGTTGCAACAGTGTTTCAGAGTGAGGGGAACATTGTTGCAGTAGAACACCTCCCAACCACCATCACTACCTCAAGAACGAGTTTGTATGCAGTTAAGCAAGTCCTTTGCCCACACACAAGCCTCCTCATGGACTCTTTGTTGGCCTTACACACAGGCTAATGACTATGTTCTTCACCTGTAGTAATGTGCATTTCTTATTTCGAAAGCAATTTGGGGAACTTCAGACTGTATTATACCAGAAAAACAAAAGTGCTGAGGGATTATTTCATGTATTCATTCATTTATTTCCTAGATGTCTCAGCCAGATGTCCTCTTACTTGTTCAAGAATGTTTAAAGAACAGTGGTAAGGCCAAATTCTTCCACATTTTGCTTCTGATTTTGTCTTCTGTCTATAAATATCTTACTACCAAACTGCAAGTAGGAAGTTTACTTTTAAAAATTACTTATATAGGTAAAATCCAAAGCAAAAATAAAAGTAACTGCCCTTGAATTATTAACTAGAGTCCAGCTAGCACTTTGCAGGACCACCAGTCANACAACTGTTAGTCTGACAACATTCAGGATTAATGAGCCCTAGACTGAATTAAAAATGCAAAATATGTGATATTTACTTTTGGGAGTAAGCTCATAGTGATCTGCTTTATTCCGTAGTTTAAATCAACATTACAGATGGCAAATAGGTGTGGTCCTACCCTGATTAATGAACTCAAAGACAGTTGTCCCCAAATGGGTTCATAGTTGTCCAATACAGTATCCCCCTTTGGGCTTATGGCTTTTCTCAATAGCTAGGCCTCATCAGATGGTACCTTCCCTTGAGTTAGGCGTTCTTATTCTTTCTGTTTTTAGAAACATTTAAACATTTCATCTTGTTTCAGTCAGTTCATGTTTTGACACTATCTATTGTTAATAGCTTTTGCCTCATTTTGTCTTTAGTCTCCTGTGCACATTTCTAATTATGTTGTCCACATAGCGTTTAAATGCTGCCTCAACACTGCAGTCTTTCTGATCAAACACTAGCTTTGAAAGATTAGGACATGGACTGTGATGATTTGATTTTGGACACAGTGTTCTCTCTTCCTAAGTCACCTGAGGGGTGTTTGTGGCAGTGGCCTCTCAAACCCACAACTGCTCTTAGTCTTTCCCAGTTCTGCTTTTCAAAGAGGTTTTAATTAACCTGTTTGTTTGTTTTTCCTCTTTCCTCAGACTCCTTTATTGATGTTGATGCTGACTTCCATGCCCGGGTGCCCGTGGTGGTGTGCAGAGATAAGCAAAGGTCTCCGTGTCTTTAAGCTGCTATTTCATATGATTTATTTTATTTGGGTTTATTTTGAGATAAAATCTAACTATATAGAGCCCAGGATGGCCTTGGATTACTCTGTAGCCCAGGATGGCCTTCAGTTTGTGGCAGTGTGTTTGCTGCTGTGCTGGGATCACAGGGGTATACCACCATGCCCAGCTTATCAGATTACCAAAGTCACACGTACTTTGTTAAATCTCAGGGTTAACTTGTAGAATTGTTAAGTTCCTAATCTGGCTATTACTTGTACTTCTTACTGGCATTTTTCCTGTACTTTTAAGAAGAAAAGGAAAATAAAATGTTGGCAGTATCTTAGCGGATTTCAACTAAACTGGTCTGATTGAATAGTCGCTTCCTCCCTGCACTTTCTTTGCCATTGTTTTCAGTAGCATTTGTGGCATCTGAGAATAGTGGTCAGTGTGGCCTCACATGTGCAGCTCTTTTCCCTTGGAAAGCATTGCCACCGCCACTCACTGGGAGCTTTGTAGGCTGTGATGTCTCTCATGAGAAAACTCTTGTACCATTAGAATGATAGAGCAGGCCTTTGATAATACTTTTCTGTTCTTGTGCTCTTTCCCAAATATTTTTAATACTCAAAAATAGCTGTCAGCTTTTTTTTTTAAATCCAGTTTGGGGGTTGGAGATATGCTCAGAGGTTAAGAGCACTGGCTGCTCCTGCAGAGAGCTGGGTTTGACTCCCAGCACTCGCTTGGTAGCTTGCAGCCACCTGGGACTCCAATTCCAGGGATCAGATGCCCTCTTCTGACCTTCTCGGGAACCATGCATGTACATGGTACACAACATACTTACATTTATTCAAAATGGTCTCATACATAAAATAAATCAATGTTTTTTTGAAGTCCAACATTGTGATTTTAAGCTCTTGTTCTTTAGGTTTTAAGTTAGTGTAAACTGGTGTAGAAGACCAATCCCTATTTAACACAGTTTTTTTCTCTTTTTCCTCCCATCTTTACCCTTCCCCTACTAGTGGTCTTCTTTGTAAAGTGAGCGCAGGAAACGAAAACGCTTGTCTGACCACAAAGCATTTAACNGCTCTTGGAAAACTAGAGCCAAGGCTGGTTCCTCTGGTGATTGCATTTAGATACTGGGCAAAGGTAGGATTTGGGATGGATGGTTGTTTGTGGGGTTTTTTTTGTTTTGTTTTGTTGTTGTTGTTGTTTGTTTGGGTTTTATTGGGTTTATTTGTTTTTGTTTTGTTTTGGCATCCCTGGCTGCTCTGGAACTCACTACNTAATCCAGGCTGTCCCCTAGCTTCCTGCCTCTGCCTCCTGAGTGCTGAAATTATAGATGTGTGCCACCATGCCTTACTTCAGATACATATTTAGGCATAAACAGAGTGATGTCAGAATATTGAACTAGACACTTTAATATACACAGAAGGAAAGCTCAGAGTTTCTGTTTCAGTGTGACATTATTCCTCAAAAGATAAAATGAGTTATAATGCTTATTAAAAATCATATATGGGTTATACTTGTAGAATATGACCCAAGAAGTTTTTACTTTAACTTCTTTGTGAAGACTCTTCTGAGGTGTGGTAGTGTTTGAGATAGGCTTCTGACACCATTCTCCAGTGACATAGTCAGAGATTCCAGAATGTCTTACAGTTCCATAGTGTTCTAGATAGGTTGTTGAATTGCGGTGTTAGCATAAGCAGTCCCAAATGAAGATCACATCATGATGATAAGACTGACAACTGGCCAGGTATTAGCACACATGGATAATCCCATTGCTAAGGAGGCTGAGACTAGGAGCTTTCAAGTTCCAAGACAGCCTGAACTACTACATACCAAGACCCTATCTCAAAGAAACAGCTACAAGAATAAAACATCCAGTTAAAAACAGGGTTTCATAAGCCAAAGCTATACTGATTCAGGTATAGTTTTGCTAGAAGGTTCACTTCTTGAATCTGGGATAAACAGGATTCCTAGTTTTTAACTTGGTGAATTGGGAAAACCTTACAGGAGCTGGAGGTGTATGTAGCTCAGTAACAGAGTTTGCTAGTACAAGTAAGGCTGTGGGTTTAGTATCCAGCCACCCCCAAACTAATGTCATTAATGTGGGTTTGGGTTTTTTTGTAGCTTTGTAGCATCGATCGACCTGAAGAAGGAGGTCTGCCGCCATATGTGTTTGCTTTGATGGCCGTTTTCTTTCTTCAGCAAAGAAAAGAACCTCTCCTGCCAGTTTATCTAGGATCATGGGTATGACACTTTTTGGTTATGCCTGATAGTGATTTTATTAAATTTCTTATGAAAATAATCTAAACACTTAGCCAGACTTTCATTACCAAAATATTAGTGTTTGATTACAATACTGGCGTCACCCTGTCCCTGTGTAGGGATAATACTATTTTAAAGAGTTAATATTAGTTTTGAAACAACTCTGATCTGGGTTTGAATTTTTCTTTGAGCTTAATTTTCTGACTTGATACTTGATTTTATTTAGCATTTTCATGCTGTTTGGGAACCACTAAGACTTTTGTCTTATTTTTATCATTTGTTGATTTGTTTTTGAGACTGAGTTGCACTGTTGCCCATGTTACCTCAAACATCTGGGCTCAGTTTATCTTCTTGTCTCAGCCTTCTGAGTATCTAGGATCATAGCACTTTGTATCTCTGGTTTCCCTGTAGCCTATAAAACCAAAGGAAAAAAACTGATGATCACCTGAATCGTGAGATGCATAGTGACATTTTATGTTATCTTTGTGGCAGTCATCTTTAGCAAGGAACACTTTGGTCTGACCTGGGGATACAGGCCTGTAATCCTGTGCAGGAGGCCAAGGCTGGAGGACCACAAGGTCTAAGCTTACCTGGGCTAAAGTGATTTCAAAACCAGTTCCCTTAGGCAATTTAGCTAGATTCTGTCTTAAAAATAGTTTGAAAAAATAAAAAGGTNAGCTGAAGGTGTGGTTGAAATGTTGAGTTCTTGCCTAACAAATCCCTGTGTTCACACTCTGAAAATGGGAACTGAAGCATAAAGACCTTCTCCAGGCTGGGTGTGGTGTACATGTCTATAATCCTAGCACTTTGGAGGCTGGGGCAAGAGAATGGTGAATTCAAGGATAGCCTGGGCTATTATAGCAATACCCCCCTCCCTTTAAAAAAAAAAGTGCTCTAAGCAGTTATTTAATGAAGGTATTATGATTTGTAACTTGCTAACAAAATAAGTTACCTGGTAAAGCAAACAAAACTGTCAGCATTTGCTTGGTTAAAGCATAAAAGCTCCAACATTTTCACAATATAAAACAGTGTTTATAGTATCTAGGGTGCAATAAAAATTGCTCAGTCTACAAAGGCCTGGACAAGAGCAGGTTCCTGTGTATTAGCTGGCTTTTGATTGCTGCAGTGGTACACTTGAGAGATCAACTTAAAGAAACATGCATTTGTGCCAATGGTTTCATTCTATGTTGTCTTGGCTCTGTTGCTTTGGCCTTTGGTAGCCCTATATATACATCATTGCAGTAGGAACATTTAGCATAAAAGATTGTTCACCTCAGAGTGGCCACAAGCAAAGAGAAAGAGAGGTGGGAGCATGCTGTAGAGGTGCCTTGATGAGTAAAGCATGAGGGCCCGTCAGATCCCTAAAACACTTGGAAAAAGCCAGGCTTTTTTTTGTCTATTTGTGATTCCAGTGCTGGGGAAATCAACACAGGTGGGTCCCTGAAGCAATCTGGCCAGCCAGCCTAGCCTACTTTAGTGGGTGTCAGACCAGATGAGAGACCCTGTCTCCAAAATCAGGGTAGACACCTCCTGAGGAACACCATTCAAGCTGGTCCTCTGGCTTCCACATGTATGCACGGATGTACCCTCCCACACCATCCCAAGCACACACGCAAGAGAGATGCATGAGGTCCCAGTATCCCCTTTAAGGGCATGTCCCCAGTGACCTAACTTCTTTCCATGAGGCTCCACTTTCCAGATGTTCTACTACCTCCCGAAAACACCATAGACTTCCAGCAAAGCCTTCAGTGTATGAGCCTTTGGGGGATATTTAAGTTCCAGACCATGTCATTGACTCCAAAGCTACCCAGAGGTGACAGCTTTCAAAGACTTGAGCCTAGCTTTGATAACTTTGCATCTGGAGATAGAAAGAATGCACTTAGAATAAATGAAAGACAAGAGACACCAGCTTGAGAGACGGAAAGTATGTAGAGAGTGAAGTGGATGTTGATCTAGTACCAGTGATTATAGCAGGCTTTCTCAGACCANCAGCCCCCAAATTATAATATGGAGACTTATTAATTATGAATGCTCATCCTATTTTATGCTTGTCCCACTAGCTCTTATAACTTAAGTTCACCTGTTTCTCTTCATCTGTGTTTTGCCTTGGGGCTTTTTACCTTTTTTTCATTCTGTATGTCCTACTTTCCTGCTTCATGTCTGGCTGACTGGCCCCAGCATCTCCCTCTCTTTCTTTCTCCTTTGTTCTCTCTCGAGCCTACATTCCTCCTCCTACTTACTCTTTCTGCCCACCAGCCCTGCATATCCCTCTACAGCCTAGCTATTGGCCATTCACCTTTTTATTAGACCAATCAGGTGCCTTAGGCAGGCAAGGTAAAACAGCAATACATCTTTACATAATTAAACAAATGCAGCATAAACAAATGTAGCACATCTTTACATAGTTAAACAAATATTCTATTCCACAACAAGTGACAGCAATAATTATCCAAAATATGAGCGAGTTGTTAGACAACCTCATCTCAAAAGGCCAACATAGATGTCATGGTATACATTTGTAATCCCAGCAGTCAGGAGGCTGAAGCAAGAAGACTGAGGGGGCTGGAAAGATGGCTCAATCATTAAATCACTGGCTGGTCTTCCAGAGGACCCAGGTTTGATTCCTAGCATCCACATGGTGGCTCACAACCGTCTGTAACTCCAGTCTCAGGAGATCTGACACCCTCTTCTGGCCTCTGTGAGTACCAGGCACATGTTACACACAGACATATTGCAGGCAAAATATCCATATACATAAAGAAACTAACATGGTTTTTAAAAGATTGAGAGATTGGAGATAGTTGGAGCTCTTGAGACTCCGTGGAGGAGAGAGTAGAAAACATTTTTAATTGAATGATTAAGAACTACAAGCTGTCAGAGCCAGGTGTGGTAGTGGCGCACACCTTTAATCCCAGGCAGAGGCAGGTGGATCTCTGTGACTTTGAGGCCAACCTGGTCTACAGAGGGAGTTCTAGGACAGCCAGAGCAACACAGAGAAAACCCTGTCTTGAAAAAAAAGAAGAAGAAGAAGTACAAGCTGTCAAAGTGTGTGAGCTACAACCAAAGTGTTCACAAGGACATTTGTAGGCTTAATTCACTTAAATGAAAAAAAAAAAATTCAAGAAGTTTGAAGTTAAAGAGCAAAATAAATATGTACTAGGCCTANGAAAGCAAATGGACTAATGGACTAATAGTAGCCACAGGGGGCAGAAGTGAGTGGGTAAAGAAAGCACCAGCCGGTAGAAAGCAAGTTCACACAAGGAGTGACAATGCTAGACTGTTTTGTTCACCAAAAATGTCAGTTCTGTATCTTTAATTAGTAAGCTTAATTGAGTGATTAAGATAAAGAAATACAAGTTATTGGGAATGAGAGGAAAATTATTGTTTAAGATCTAGCAAGTCTGAGTGCATATCAAGCTTCACTTAAAGCCAAGCATAGTGATGTACATTTAGAATCTCAGCACTCTGGAGGTGCAGGCAGGAAGATCAGTTCAGGGTCAGTCTTGGCTATATAACAAGTTTGAGGCCAGCTGGGCTGCAGGAGATTGTCTTTAGATTTAAAAAAAGAGAGAGGAGGAGGAGGAGACTTAAAAAAGAACATTTATGATAGCATGGTGACTCATGCCTTTAATCTCAGCACTTAAGAGACAGTGGCAGGAAATCTCTGAGTTTAAGGCCAGCCTGTTCTACAGAGACTTTTTCTCAAAGAAACAAAGCATTTACTGCATGGCTTTTACTGGGATTATACAAAGAAATGTCTTCACACACCCACTCCTGATAGTAAAGGCACTGGTGTCACGAAAAGAACTCTACCTGAGTTGAATTAGGTGGACTTTTCCATTTACTGCATTACTTACAAGAACATTGGTGGCTCAGGCATCTGTCAGCCTTCACCATTCACATTAGCACCCACGAAACACAGCTGGGGATCTGCAGGTGGCAATATCTAGACTCACGCAAGGGTCACCTGGCCTCCCTTTCTTCCTTCTCTGAGGGACTGGCAACTCTACTGTTTTGCTTAGTTTGTTGTCTGGTCCTTGTCTTCAGATAGCAATCTGTTCCATGAGGGCCAAGGATCATGAAATAGCTTCACTACATCAGAAAGAAGAGCTAGATAAGTTGTACATTTTTAAAAAGAATTTTATCTTATTTTGTATATGGATGTGTATCTATACATGAATGTGAGTGTTCACAGAGGCCAACAGTATCAAAGCCCCCTGGAACTAGAGTTACAGGTGATTGTGAGCACCTGACATAGATGCTGGGAATCAAACTTGGGCCCTCTGCAAGAGTGCCCTCTCAACCACTAAGCCATCTCTCTAGCCTCAAATGTACATGTTTTATAATATTAAACATGGCACTTTCAACCAAAGAAAACTAATCTAGTAGCCTTTCTTCCTCCTCTTCCTCCTCCTCCAACAGCGGCTCACCCATTTTGTGGCCTTGGCTGACCTGGAGCTCGCTCTGTAAACCAGACTGACCTCAAACTCACAGAGATCCACCACACCTGACTGACAGCCTTACTTTTTACTAAAGAAGTTGAATTTGACGATAGACATCTGTGGAAAATATCTACAGCTAACTTTTTATCCTTTCTTCTTTTGGAACATAAAAATGCCTTTATTTAAAGGCTCTGGAAAAAGTTATGTGTAGCTGGCATACAGGCTGATATGGTATTGATTGCTTGCAGCTGCCTCAGCATCAGCATGGGTCTGCCCTNGTATGCCATGGCTGCAGGCACCTGGCCAAGGTCTGCTTTTCCTTCTTACAAGAAACTTTCCCAGCCACCACTGATACCGACATATCCTAGTATGAATTTGTCCTTTAAACTCCTTCTTACACTTTAAAAAAAAATCTGAATGCTGATGGAAATTTTGGGAAGCTACCTTCAATGAAATTAGTGACCACAAAGAATGGCTGTATTATGTCTGGTCCCCTCCCCAAGCAGCCCATCTAATTTTTGCTATCATACCATGACTTCTGTATTAATTGCTTTTCTATTGCTATGATAAAATACCACATCTTAGTTTGGGTTTCTATTTTTATAAAATTCCATCACCAAAAGTAACTTGAGAAAAGGGTTGAGTTTTACCTGAGGGAGATCAGGGCCATGGAGGAGTACTGCTTACTGGCTTACTTTCCATGGCTTCTTTATAGCACCAGGATTTACCTTTCCAGGGATGGCACTGCTTACACTGAGCTAGACCTTCCCAAATCAACATCAGTCAAGAAAATGCACTACAGGCTTTCCCATATGAGGTTTCCTCTTCCCAAAATGATTCTAGCTTGTATCAAGTTAATATAAAACTAGCCAAGATACACCATGACAAAGGCAACTTCTAGAAGGAAGGGTTTATTTGGGACCAGAATTATTGAACTGAAATACTAACATCAGGGCATCCCTGTTTTAATGGTGTTTTATTTGTAGTTTTCAACCGATGCTTGGTACCAAGGCAGCTGTATTTCTGGGACATTGTGGGTAGACTCCAGTAGCCAAGGTTTTTTTTTGGTCTTGAGTTCCACCAAGGCATTGGCCAGTTGGCCAGGCACCCCTGCTGACGCAGAAACCTCATGCTTAGTAGTGGAATATTGGGTGGTTTTACTCTGCCAGGAGAAGCAGAGGGTGTCCCCCAACCTACACCATGAGTACTCAGCATTTTTAGAAAGCCCTGGTCATTGCAGTCAGGAAAGAAAAGAGGTGAAGAAGCAAACCTTTGTGTGCCGGTGACAATTTTTTAAATAGAAAAAAAACTCCTAGATGTAAGACGAATTTCTAAATGGTCTTGTTAAATAAAACACAGAGCCGGAAATAGGATAAAAATCTGACAGAGATCAGAGGAATTAGGAACAGCTCACTACGCCACTGCTTCCAAAAGAGTGCGTGACTTCCACGCCTAGATTCCTTTCTGTTCTGTTCTCCCATTGGCTCTCTCAGCCTAGCTACATCACTTCCTGTCTGTCTGTATAGACTTCCAGAATTCTATGGTTGATACTGGGATTAAAGGCGTGTGTCTCCACGCTTGACTCTGTTCCTAGTGTGACCTGGAACTCACAGGGATCCAGTCAGACCCTGCCTGCTAGGTAATAGGGTTATGGGCGTGTGCTAACACTGCAAGACAAGTGGCTGACCTTTTTCCTCTGATCCTCAGATACATTTTATTGGGGGACATAGATAAAATACCATCACACCTAGAATTAATAAGACCATAGGACACAAAGTTAACATACAAAATTTGGTTGTACTTTTACATGTTAGCATCACACAATTGGAAAATTAGGTTTAAAAAATTCCATTGAGCCTTTTGTGCAGTCTACCTGTAATTCAAACACTCAGTCTGAGGCAGTAGGATCATGAGTTTAAGGCCATTTGGTGACATTCGCAAGACCATGTCTCAAAACAGCAACAAAAATTCCATTAATAGCAATGCGAGAGAATAAGTGTAACAGGAGACATGCGCAATTCCCAACTGGACATTAGAGGGCATTGCTGAGGAACTCTTGGACATATGCAGCCAGGTGCATTGGCACAGACCTACAAACCTAATACTCAGGAGATTCAGGCAGGAGGATTACAAGTTTGAGGACAGCCTGGGCTACATACTGAGTTCAGGCTGCATGGTGAGGCCTTGTTTCATAATCCATGCACACATGTACACACACAAAGAAAAACATAGATAAATGAGGTGTGCCNTGTCTTTGTGGGCTCAGTGCTGTCATGTGNTGGTCACTTGGTTTTGTTGAAGGTGTCTAAACAAATTTTTGAGGAAAAGAGGAGTCTTTTTAAGAAATGCTAAGAAAAACTGAATATCCATGGGGAAAAGGCATACAAGCCTTTATACTCCTCAATGGGTCAGAGACCTACACATGAAAGTCAAAACTGGAATTCTCAGAAGTGAAGTCTTCATTGCAAAGGTTTCTTAGAAAACTAAAACTATAATCTCTATCAAGTTTAAAAATTAATAAACTTTTTAAGTTCTAAAAATTTTGCTGTTCAAAAAACAATGTTAAGGATAGGATAGGCTCTGTGGTAGAGCCCTTTCCTGGTCCTACAGGAAAAGAAGAAAAAGATGAGGAGCAGAAATACAGCACTGACTTGAAGAACACTGAATGCATGCATCTAAGGAAGAGACAGTGCTACTCCCTGACTTCCAGAGTGTCTTTGGGAGAATTGTTACAGAACACTGTCCTCTCCAGCCCTTCTGGGTGCTGTGTTAGAACAACAGAGCAAACAAGATGCATGTTGTAAGTGTCTATACTGACCAGGGTGAGGTCTCTCTCATGCTAGTGATGTACACCAGCTTGTGCTGTGTGTGAGACAAGGAGAAGAGTGACAAGGGGAAGCATTTAGAGAAAAGGAGTGGAGTCTGTGGCCCTGGGAGCAGCAGGTGTTAGGAAGGCCAGGAAAAGACTGACTTCTTGTGGAAAGGAATGACGGGAAGTCCTACTTCAGTAGGAGTGCTGTCAGCTAAGCCATTGATTGACAGCCAGTGCCAGTAGATGGACATTCGGGAACCGAGTCCACAGTTCAGTATGTTCGTTAACTTGTTGAATTCATGTGATGGTTGTGTTGTCAACTTGACAGAATCTAGAGTCACCTAGAAGACAAATTTCTAGGCATGCTTATGGGGGTTGTCTTCATCAGGTTGATAACGGGTTAAAGGAGAAAACTACCTTCACTTCCCTGCCATGATAGACTATGAGCTAAAGTAAACATGCTGTCCCTCGAGTTGCTTCTTTCAGCGATAGGGAAAGTAGCCCAGGCACTATGACTGATGAGCCCCATTGTGTAGGGAGAGAACTGTCCAGCGCTCAATAGTGCTTCTCAGAGCTTAGTGCCCCAAACCTTTTCTTCTGCAATGCACTGAATTTTCATTAATAATGTAAAAAAATATACACAGATACTTTTGGACTTAATAAGAGTTCATGATATCTAATGTTTTTTGGGGTAGTGATTCTGGGAATTAAACTAAGGGTCCCAAACATTCTACTATCACAAATGCTCTACCACAGAGCTGCATTGTTAGCCTCCCCTTAACCTTTGCTGTGTACGTGCATGCGTGCCTGCATGCCTACATGCGTGAGTGCAGGTGCCTACAGAGGCCAGAGGCATCAGATCCTCTGGAACTGTAGTTACAGGTGGTTGTGAGCTATCATGTGGGTGCTAGGAACCAAACCTGTGTCCTCTGGAAGAGAAGCTAGTGCTCTTATACACTGAGCATCTCTCCAGCCCTGTTTTACATGGAGACAATCTTGCTAAGTGGGCCAGAATCTCCTTGAATTCTTTCTGCTTCCTCCTGAGAAGCTTGGACTCTAAGTGTGGACCACCATCCACCCTGAAAGCTGTTCTGTTAGGAGGAGGATCTAGATGATAGTTGCGTATCTTCACGGTGCTGATAGGAGCAATTCCTGGCATCCTTTAAAATTTTTAGACACTATGTACAATGCATGAGCAGATTAAATTATAGCACTAGTCCCCCCATAGGGGGACTCTACTTCTCAGGATGCTGAGGCCTAGAGAGATGCCTCAGACTCTCAGGACACATAGCTAGAGGAAGCTAAGGCTTAAGTACCGGTGAGTTCTACTGTAGAACCAACAACTTCAGATACTTATTAGGCTATTTTGTTTTCTCTTAAGGTTTTATTTTGTTTCCTTTGTTTGTTTCCAGTTTTGTGACAGGTCTCAGACATGCCAGGCAAGCAAGTACTCTATAACTATTCTGTGCCCCAGGATACTAAAAACTTACTTTGCAAAGTCACCATGGCTTTTGCAAATCAAAACCCTACTCTTTACCCTGAAAAGATTGCCAGATCTCAAAGGTAGTTGGTGAACTGTTTTTTGTGTTTTATATTTTTGTACTTTTATTCATCATTGTGTATGGAAGTCAGAGAACAACTTTCAAGAAACTCCTACTTTGTTCCACCTTGGGATTGAACTCAGGTCATCAGGCCTTTACCCATTGAGCCATCTTTCCGTCTCCTATTTCATGTCTTTGGTGAACTATAGTGTGTTAAGTTTTTATTCCTATGAACATTTTAGTACCCTCTGTCACAGAATTGTTCATAATTGAACAATTATGTAACTAGTAAAATATGTCTAATTATTTTTTTCTAGATTGAAGAATTCTCATTAAACAAATTAGGGAATTTCAGCCTTAAAGACATTGAGAAAGACTCTGTGGTCTGGGAGTACACTGATGACACCACAGGAGACACCAGCACTGCAAAAGAGGACGCACCCAAGGAGACTCCAGTGAAGAAGGGGCAGGTCTGTTCTCTCCTTTCTAGTCATACCGTTGATTTTTTCCCTTGGTCTTCGTTGTGGTGTTTATGCACCAGTCTGTTTCCTGTTTTCTTTGTTTTCACTACCCTTTTTGTTTACATTGCGTGGGTTTTGGAAACAGGGTTTTAACCCTGTTTCCCAGGCTAACCCTGGAAAACCCTACATACCCTTACTATGTAGCCCAGGGTAGTCTGGAATTCATGGCAGTCTTCCAGCCTCAGCCACTCAAAGTCCTGGGATTATGGACATGAACTACCTGCCATACATGGCTTTATCTTAACTGTTTTTTAGATGTAGTGTAAGTTAATTGTGCAGAGGAGTGGGTCTCATTACATACAGCATTGCTCTGCATGATTGTGATATGTTTTAATCTTGTTCATTCTTCTATTAGCCTTTCTTGGTCCACCTGTCCCCTACCGTGTTTCCTTGTCTGTGTCCTAATAGACCCTTTTTTACTGTCCTGCCTTATGCCACTCTTCACTCTGCATATGAGACAAAATGTGGGATGCTCATGTTTGTGAGACTGGCTCTCTCTAGCTCCATACATTTTCATGCCAGCAACATAATTTCCTTTTTTATGGACAAATAAAATTTCATTTTATTTAGAGAGACCTATTTTTTCCATTTATGAGCACTTCATACCATGACTGATGTGAGTACTGCATTGGTAAACATGGGTATGTAGGCTTCTCTATAGTAAGCTGACTTTTGAATGTAGGACTGGGTCATATGGTTGTCCCTGTTTATTTCTTAAAGAGCTCACATACTTATGTACTAGCTCATGACTATTTCATTTCCTTGTCTATTCAGCCTCTTGAATAAACAAGTAATGAGAAAGGTTGAAAAACTGACATCACTAGTCTATTTATTTGTATGGCTTCTTCTATGTACAGAGGCCTTTCAAAGATACTGAGTAGAATCTTTTGATTTAAGATGACTGTACTAGCCATAAAATACTTCTAAGACGGGGGTTCATGAGTCTAAGCCCATTGTACACTAACTAGTCATGTTACTCCTCTAGTCCATGGTTTATGCATGCCTCAAATGGAACAGTGATGAACTATGGACTCCAGTTTCCTAGAACGGGGAGGTGGGGAAGGAGGTATAGGAGAGATGCCCCTGCTCCTGCTGTCCCTAGACAGCACCATTCTGTTTTCTGTGTCGGTTTTGGTTGTGGAAAGCAGCCTAGGTTCTTGAGACGGTGTATGTGAATTTGTGTCCCAGCTCTGACTTTCTAGCTGTGTGTCCTTAGGCAGGTCACTTAATCTTCCTGTGCCCCAACTTCCTCCCCACAAATAATCTTGGTACCCTCTCCTAGCATTCATTGTTTCTGAGAGAGTTTAACTCAGTGTCAGGCATGTGGTGAGCACTCAACGCTAGCTGCTATTCTTCCTTGGAAAAGAGTGTTCTCTACTTTGAAAACAAAGGTTAAAGCCAGTGGTGTAGATACTTAGTCTTCTGAAGTTCCTTGCTATGAAGCTTTGAAGGCATTAAGTAGAAACTTAAAAGTTCTTCATAAGACTACAAATGGCTGTGGTAAAGAGGGGAAATTCAACAAGGTTCTCAGGCTTTCTGTGTCTTCAACTACAGTGTGCGGGACTTAGACCATGTCCGTTCCAGTCAGGAGTCTCAGCACTGCCTTGTAGTCCCACCAGGTGACTTTCATGATTGGCAGAATCCATGTGCCTGAGACTTACTAGTTAACGAAGTATCACACCACTTATTTTGAAGTGTGGTATTAGAAGTGTGATTGTAGACAAGTTCATATACTTTAGATGAAAAATGTTTTATTCATCATGTACTAGAGAAAAATGTGAAGAAAAAGTCATTGTTATGTGTCCATTTAATGCTTTATTTTAAAATTGTTATTTGGAGAGGTTTAGCAACCTCTAGAACATACTTCAGAGTGGTGGTATGCTTAACCTCTCCTGATTCTTCATGCTAAGCAGTGTCACTGAGGAATCACAAAAATGCTCAGGCTTTCAGTTCCTTCTTGTGTAGCGCATGGGAGTTGAACTGAGTTACCTCTAAAGAGCATCTTACAGGTGTGATGTTGTGTTTCAGTGATGTTTGCATTTCTTCAAAAGATAGTACCTGAGAAAAGTGCAGAGAGCAGCCACATCTGCCCGCTGCTTTCCCTTGCTTCTGATTTAATCCTCATCACTGTCCTGTGTTATAGGTGTATCATCCCTACTCTGCAGATAATGATAGCGACCATTTTTTGAACACTGTCTGCCAGGCACTGTGCTAAGCACTTTACAGACACTATCTCCCTCAGTCCTCCCAACAACCCTATGAGGTGGGTACTGTTATCCCCCTTTTCCAGATGAGGAATTCAAGTCATAGACAGGTTGTAGACCTTGACTAAGGTCATCATAGCTAGTACCTGGCAGAGTGTGGATTTTAAACTAGGCTTGTCACACAGCCAGTTCTCTTGGCCATTGTCCTGCCTGTGCTGCCAATCAGAGTAGAGAAACTAAGTTGCAGAGTAGCTAAAACTATGAGCTGGCAGAGTCACTGATGGGACTGTTATTCTGTTCCTTTCTATCTTAAGTCCTATGTACTTTCATTATGTCAGATATGTTGTTTGAACTTGTCAAAAGCCTGTGATTGACAAACTAGTGTCAGTTTCTGATACTAAGTATTATCTGACTTTAAGACTCAGTGCCACTTGGCAGATACAGTGTGTCGGGGCAGTGACAGTGAGTTTCTTCCTCCTCCCGGCCTCAGCAGGACCAGGTCTGAGTCCCCACACCTGCACAGGTGCCAGCAGCAGCAGCAGCAGCAGCAGCAGCACGAGGCCTTTCCTGAGGACACCAGCAGCCTTCCATAGGGGCCTCTCCGCCTACTGCTGAGACTTCACAATTAGCTGTGCTGTCTGCTCCTGTGGTGAAGTTCCTGGGACAATGGCTGAGTGTTAACATGCTCGAATCCCAGGGTGCAGTGCTGTTCACCTCTGACCAAATAGAACCTATGATTAGATTATCTAGATGGATTGTCCAGCTCATGGTTTTCCGAAGTCTTCAGATTTTTCACTTAGGTTTGAGTAATCTCTTACTTCTCAGGCTGGGCTGGCATCTGAATTAACCTCTGTGCTCCTTGTCATTCATAGGTGCCATTGACATTTAATATAAAACACCAGCCTTCAGTGCCAGTTGGGCAGCTCTGGGTGGAATTGCTGCGGTTCTATGCTTTAGAGTTTAATCTGGCTGATTTAGTGATCAGTATTCGTGTCAAAGAATTGATATCCCGGGAATCAAAGGACTGGCCCAAAAAGCGCATCGCTATTGAAGGTAATAATGTTTGATTACTTTTTATATGGTGCCAACCTAACAGCCCATTTTTATCACATTTCTCTTTACAGTTCCTACCAGAGGTAAGCCTGGTCTGAAGGTAAAATAAACACTAGACTCCTGCATGCAGTGCCTTGGGGTGTAAGGGACCAAGGGCTTACCCTAAGGTATAGTGTCTTAATTATCAAGTGACTGGTTAAAGGTACCTGAGTTCCTGCTTTGTAAGGTGCTTAGAAACTTGGTGCTTTCTCCATTTCCCTGTGATCTGTAGGTTCTTAGCCCTTCTTCTTACTGTCCTCACTTTTGTTTTGGAATTTTACCCTCTTAGGAATTCCTGTTGAGGTTTAGTTTTACGAAGATGAGTGAAATATTTTTCTCGTGAAAAATGCTGTTCTTAAGGTTGGGTGACTCCAGTAGAGGGAACAGAGAGTTATTTTTAAAGCAGAAAGCAGTTTTCATCCTCATGAAAACATGTTGTAGTGAAGGCTGTCACTTTGCAGAGTCAGCTATCAGACAGTGATGGCCTACTGGTGTCACTGAATGGATGAACTCCTCTCCGCTTTGCAAAGTCAGGAGATTGGAACCTTCTAGAAATCTTAGCTCTCCTCCTTTAACTTAAGAACAACAGCAAAACTCCTACATGGAAATCTCGGTTTTGCTTGATTTTTTTTTTTCAAGCTTTATGTTGCATAAGATATTTTTTTTCTTTTTGCATAAATTCTATGTGCAGTCTTGGGGAATCTCACATTTTAAACCCTCCCCTGCAGTTTCTCTGGCTCAGCTCTTCTGGCCAATTGCCTAACCTGCTGGAGTTCTAGGGGAGGAGAAAAGATTGAGAGAAGTGGTGTCTCCTCCTGGTGCCTCCCTCTCGCCCCTGAAACTCAGGCCAGCCACTTCAGTGATGGGGCCTCCCAGGGCGGAAGAGTGGAGGTAAGCTTGACACACTGCAAGGCTGGCTGAGTAGGGTGCAGAGCACTCAGCCACAAAGCCTGTCGGAAAGTCCTAAGTTCCCCAGGGCTCAAGAGCCATGCTGATGATATCTTTCCTACCTCCAGTCACTGAGCAGCTAGGGAAGGGGTATCAGTTTCCATGGGTTCTCTGTGGAGAGCAGGAGACTCAGGAGCATTGCTTTCAGCTCTTAAACTGCTGCCCTCACTCCCACTGAGTTGTTTTTAAGTGTATCTAAAGCATGGAAGATGCATGATCCAGTTTACTGTTGTTTGTTTCCTGCTTTACCATTGAAAGTCTAGTTTTAAGCATGATGAAATAGAAGTGTATGAAGTGGTGGCTTTCTCTTTTTTCCTCTCTTTTTTTGTTACAGACCCCTATTCTGTTAAAAGAAATGTGGCAAGAACCCTGAATAACCAACCTGTGTTTGAGTACATACTTCATTGTTTGAGGACAACATACAAATACTTTGCTCTTCCACACAGAGTTACAAAACCCAGCCTCGCAAAGCCTCCTAGCCCCATTAACCATGTTTCAGACCCATATAAAGAAGCAAGAAATTGTGGCCCAAAGCTCCAAGAGACAGATACTGATAAACTGGGAAAAGCAGCTGTGGCTCAAGGTCCTAGTGCCTGCAAGGCACAACCACTTACTCTTAAAGATACCACTGAGCAGCTGGGAAGCTTGCCGGAGGAGGAGACAGGAAGTGTGCACATCCAAATACACCAGGAAAGCTCTGGCTGTGTCCAAGCAGAGGTCAGTTGCGAGGGTCGTGAGGATGCCACAGCACAGCATCAAGAAACAGGNTGGTCACTTGGTTTTGTTGAAGGTGTCTAAACAAATTTTTGAGGAAAAGAGGAGTCTTTTTAAGAAATGCTAAGAAAAACTGAATATCCATGGGGAAAAGGCATACAAGCCTTTATACTCCTCAATGGGTCAGAGACCTACACATGAAAGTCAAAACTGGAATTCTCAGAAGTGAAGTCTTCATTGCAAAGGTTTCTTAGAAAACTAAAACTATAATCTCTATCAAGTTTAAAAATTAATAAACTTTTTAAGTTCTAAAAATTTTGCTGTTCAAAAAACAATGTTAAGGATAGGATAGGCTCTGTGGTAGAGCCCTTTCCTGGTCCTACAGGAAAAGAAGAAAAAGATGAGGAGCAGAAATACAGCACTGACTTGAAGAACACTGAATGCATGCATCTAAGGAAGAGACAGTGCTACTCCCTGACTTCCAGAGTGTCTTTGGGAGAATTGTTACAGAACACTGTCCTCTCCAGCCCTTCTGGGTGCTGTGTTAGAACAACAGAGCAAACAAGATGCATGTTGTAAGTGTCTATACTGACCAGGGTGAGGTCTCTCTCATGCTAGTGATGTACACCAGCTTGTGCTGTGTGTGAGACAAGGAGAAGAGTGACAAGGGGAAGCATTTAGAGAAAAGGAGTGGAGTCTGTGGCCCTGGGAGCAGCAGGTGTTAGGAAGGCCAGGAAAAGACTGACTTCTTGTGGAAAGGAATGACGGGAAGTCCTACTTCAGTAGGAGTGCTGTCAGCTAAGCCATTGATTGACAGCCAGTGCCAGTAGATGGACATTCGGGAACCGAGTCCACAGTTCAGTATGTTCGTTAACTTGTTGAATTCATGTGATGGTTGTGTTGTCAACTTGACAGAATCTAGAGTCACCTAGAAGACAAATTTCTAGGCATGCTTATGGGGGTTGTCTTCATCAGGTTGATAACGGGTTAAAGGAGAAAACTACCTTCACTTCCCTGCCATGATAGACTATGAGCTAAAGTAAACATGCTGTCCCTCGAGTTGCTTCTTTCAGCGATAGGGAAAGTAGCCCAGGCACTATGACTGATGAGCCCCATTGTGTAGGGAGAGAACTGTCCAGCGCTCAATAGTGCTTCTCAGAGCTTAGTGCCCCAAACCTTTTCTTCTGCAATGCACTGAATTTTCATTAATAATGTAAAAAAATATACACAGATACTTTTGGACTTAATAAGAGTTCATGATATCTAATGTTTTTTGGGGTAGTGATTCTGGGAATTAAACTAAGGGTCCCAAACATTCTACTATCACAAATGCTCTACCACAGAGCTGCATTGTTAGCCTCCCCTTAACCTTTGCTGTGTACGTGCATGCGTGCCTGCATGCCTACATGCGTGAGTGCAGGTGCCTACAGAGGCCAGAGGCATCAGATCCTCTGGAACTGTAGTTACAGGTGGTTGTGAGCTATCATGTGGGTGCTAGGAACCAAACCTGTGTCCTCTGGAAGAGAAGCTAGTGCTCTTATACACTGAGCATCTCTCCAGCCCTGTTTTACATGGAGACAATCTTGCTAAGTGGGCCAGAATCTCCTTGAATTCTTTCTGCTTCCTCCTGAGAAGCTTGGACTCTAAGTGTGGACCACCATCCACCCTGAAAGCTGTTCTGTTAGGAGGAGGATCTAGATGATAGTTGCGTATCTTCACGGTGCTGATAGGAGCAATTCCTGGCATCCTTTAAAATTTTTAGACACTATGTACAATGCATGAGCAGATTAAATTATAGCACTAGTCCCCCCATAGGGGGACTCTACTTCTCAGGATGCTGAGGCCTAGAGAGATGCCTCAGACTCTCAGGACACATAGCTAGAGGAAGCTAAGGCTTAAGTACCGGTGAGTTCTACTGTAGAACCAACAACTTCAGATACTTATTAGGCTATTTTGTTTTCTCTTAAGGTTTTATTTTGTTTCCTTTGTTTGTTTCCAGTTTTGTGACAGGTCTCAGACATGCCAGGCAAGCAAGTACTCTATAACTATTCTGTGCCCCAGGATACTAAAAACTTACTTTGCAAAGTCACCATGGCTTTTGCAAATCAAAACCCTACTCTTTACCCTGAAAAGATTGCCAGATCTCAAAGGTAGTTGGTGAACTGTTTTTTGTGTTTTATATTTTTGTACTTTTATTCATCATTGTGTATGGAAGTCAGAGAACAACTTTCAAGAAACTCCTACTTTGTTCCACCTTGGGATTGAACTCAGGTCATCAGGCCTTTACCCATTGAGCCATCTTTCCGTCTCCTATTTCATGTCTTTGGTGAACTATAGTGTGTTAAGTTTTTATTCCTATGAACATTTTAGTACCCTCTGTCACAGAATTGTTCATAATTGAACAATTATGTAACTAGTAAAATATGTCTAATTATTTTTTTCTAGATTGAAGAATTCTCATTAAACAAATTAGGGAATTTCAGCCTTAAAGACATTGAGAAAGACTCTGTGGTCTGGGAGTACACTGATGACACCACAGGAGACACCAGCACTGCAAAAGAGGACGCACCCAAGGAGACTCCAGTGAAGAAGGGGCAGGTCTGTTCTCTCCTTTCTAGTCATACCGTTGATTTTTTCCCTTGGTCTTCGTTGTGGTGTTTATGCACCAGTCTGTTTCCTGTTTTCTTTGTTTTCACTACCCTTTTTGTTTACATTGCGTGGGTTTTGGAAACAGGGTTTTAACCCTGTTTCCCAGGCTAACCCTGGAAAACCCTACATACCCTTACTATGTAGCCCAGGGTAGTCTGGAATTCATGGCAGTCTTCCAGCCTCAGCCACTCAAAGTCCTGGGATTATGGACATGAACTACCTGCCATACATGGCTTTATCTTAACTGTTTTTTAGATGTAGTGTAAGTTAATTGTGCAGAGGAGTGGGTCTCATTACATACAGCATTGCTCTGCATGATTGTGATATGTTTTAATCTTGTTCATTCTTCTATTAGCCTTTCTTGGTCCACCTGTCCCCTACCGTGTTTCCTTGTCTGTGTCCTAATAGACCCTTTTTTACTGTCCTGCCTTATGCCACTCTTCACTCTGCATATGAGACAAAATGTGGGATGCTCATGTTTGTGAGACTGGCTCTCTCTAGCTCCATACATTTTCATGCCAGCAACATAATTTCCTTTTTTATGGACAAATAAAATTTCATTTTATTTAGAGAGACCTATTTTTTCCATTTATGAGCACTTCATACCATGACTGATGTGAGTACTGCATTGGTAAACATGGGTATGTAGGCTTCTCTATAGTAAGCTGACTTTTGAATGTAGGACTGGGTCATATGGTTGTCCCTGTTTATTTCTTAAAGAGCTCACATACTTATGTACTAGCTCATGACTATTTCATTTCCTTGTCTATTCAGCCTCTTGAATAAACAAGTAATGAGAAAGGTTGAAAAACTGACATCACTAGTCTATTTATTTGTATGGCTTCTTCTATGTACAGAGGCCTTTCAAAGATACTGAGTAGAATCTTTTGATTTAAGATGACTGTACTAGCCATAAAATACTTCTAAGACGGGGGTTCATGAGTCTAAGCCCATTGTACACTAACTAGTCATGTTACTCCTCTAGTCCATGGTTTATGCATGCCTCAAATGGAACAGTGATGAACTATGGACTCCAGTTTCCTAGAACGGGGAGGTGGGGAAGGAGGTATAGGAGAGATGCCCCTGCTCCTGCTGTCCCTAGACAGCACCATTCTGTTTTCTGTGTCGGTTTTGGTTGTGGAAAGCAGCCTAGGTTCTTGAGACGGTGTATGTGAATTTGTGTCCCAGCTCTGACTTTCTAGCTGTGTGTCCTTAGGCAGGTCACTTAATCTTCCTGTGCCCCAACTTCCTCCCCACAAATAATCTTGGTACCCTCTCCTAGCATTCATTGTTTCTGAGAGAGTTTAACTCAGTGTCAGGCATGTGGTGAGCACTCAACGCTAGCTGCTATTCTTCCTTGGAAAAGAGTGTTCTCTACTTTGAAAACAAAGGTTAAAGCCAGTGGTGTAGATACTTAGTCTTCTGAAGTTCCTTGCTATGAAGCTTTGAAGGCATTAAGTAGAAACTTAAAAGTTCTTCATAAGACTACAAATGGCTGTGGTAAAGAGGGGAAATTCAACAAGGTTCTCAGGCTTTCTGTGTCTTCAACTACAGTGTGCGGGACTTAGACCATGTCCGTTCCAGTCAGGAGTCTCAGCACTGCCTTGTAGTCCCACCAGGTGACTTTCATGATTGGCAGAATCCATGTGCCTGAGACTTACTAGTTAACGAAGTATCACACCACTTATTTTGAAGTGTGGTATTAGAAGTGTGATTGTAGACAAGTTCATATACTTTAGATGAAAAATGTTTTATTCATCATGTACTAGAGAAAAATGTGAAGAAAAAGTCATTGTTATGTGTCCATTTAATGCTTTATTTTAAAATTGTTATTTGGAGAGGTTTAGCAACCTCTAGAACATACTTCAGAGTGGTGGTATGCTTAACCTCTCCTGATTCTTCATGCTAAGCAGTGTCACTGAGGAATCACAAAAATGCTCAGGCTTTCAGTTCCTTCTTGTGTAGCGCATGGGAGTTGAACTGAGTTACCTCTAAAGAGCATCTTACAGGTGTGATGTTGTGTTTCAGTGATGTTTGCATTTCTTCAAAAGATAGTACCTGAGAAAAGTGCAGAGAGCAGCCACATCTGCCCGCTGCTTTCCCTTGCTTCTGATTTAATCCTCATCACTGTCCTGTGTTATAGGTGTATCATCCCTACTCTGCAGATAATGATAGCGACCATTTTTTGAACACTGTCTGCCAGGCACTGTGCTAAGCACTTTACAGACACTATCTCCCTCAGTCCTCCCAACAACCCTATGAGGTGGGTACTGTTATCCCCCTTTTCCAGATGAGGAATTCAAGTCATAGACAGGTTGTAGACCTTGACTAAGGTCATCATAGCTAGTACCTGGCAGAGTGTGGATTTTAAACTAGGCTTGTCACACAGCCAGTTCTCTTGGCCATTGTCCTGCCTGTGCTGCCAATCAGAGTAGAGAAACTAAGTTGCAGAGTAGCTAAAACTATGAGCTGGCAGAGTCACTGATGGGACTGTTATTCTGTTCCTTTCTATCTTAAGTCCTATGTACTTTCATTATGTCAGATATGTTGTTTGAACTTGTCAAAAGCCTGTGATTGACAAACTAGTGTCAGTTTCTGATACTAAGTATTATCTGACTTTAAGACTCAGTGCCACTTGGCAGATACAGTGTGTCGGGGCAGTGACAGTGAGTTTCTTCCTCCTCCCGGCCTCAGCAGGACCAGGTCTGAGTCCCCACACCTGCACAGGTGCCAGCAGCAGCAGCAGCAGCAGCAGCAGCACGAGGCCTTTCCTGAGGACACCAGCAGCCTTCCATAGGGGCCTCTCCGCCTACTGCTGAGACTTCACAATTAGCTGTGCTGTCTGCTCCTGTGGTGAAGTTCCTGGGACAATGGCTGAGTGTTAACATGCTCGAATCCCAGGGTGCAGTGCTGTTCACCTCTGACCAAATAGAACCTATGATTAGATTATCTAGATGGATTGTCCAGCTCATGGTTTTCCGAAGTCTTCAGATTTTTCACTTAGGTTTGAGTAATCTCTTACTTCTCAGGCTGGGCTGGCATCTGAATTAACCTCTGTGCTCCTTGTCATTCATAGGTGCCATTGACATTTAATATAAAACACCAGCCTTCAGTGCCAGTTGGGCAGCTCTGGGTGGAATTGCTGCGGTTCTATGCTTTAGAGTTTAATCTGGCTGATTTAGTGATCAGTATTCGTGTCAAAGAATTGATATCCCGGGAATCAAAGGACTGGCCCAAAAAGCGCATCGCTATTGAAGGTAATAATGTTTGATTACTTTTTATATGGTGCCAACCTAACAGCCCATTTTTATCACATTTCTCTTTACAGTTCCTACCAGAGGTAAGCCTGGTCTGAAGGTAAAATAAACACTAGACTCCTGCATGCAGTGCCTTGGGGTGTAAGGGACCAAGGGCTTACCCTAAGGTATAGTGTCTTAATTATCAAGTGACTGGTTAAAGGTACCTGAGTTCCTGCTTTGTAAGGTGCTTAGAAACTTGGTGCTTTCTCCATTTCCCTGTGATCTGTAGGTTCTTAGCCCTTCTTCTTACTGTCCTCACTTTTGTTTTGGAATTTTACCCTCTTAGGAATTCCTGTTGAGGTTTAGTTTTACGAAGATGAGTGAAATATTTTTCTCGTGAAAAATGCTGTTCTTAAGGTTGGGTGACTCCAGTAGAGGGAACAGAGAGTTATTTTTAAAGCAGAAAGCAGTTTTCATCCTCATGAAAACATGTTGTAGTGAAGGCTGTCACTTTGCAGAGTCAGCTATCAGACAGTGATGGCCTACTGGTGTCACTGAATGGATGAACTCCTCTCCGCTTTGCAAAGTCAGGAGATTGGAACCTTCTAGAAATCTTAGCTCTCCTCCTTTAACTTAAGAACAACAGCAAAACTCCTACATGGAAATCTCGGTTTTGCTTGATTTTTTTTTTTCAAGCTTTATGTTGCATAAGATATTTTTTTTCTTTTTGCATAAATTCTATGTGCAGTCTTGGGGAATCTCACATTTTAAACCCTCCCCTGCAGTTTCTCTGGCTCAGCTCTTCTGGCCAATTGCCTAACCTGCTGGAGTTCTAGGGGAGGAGAAAAGATTGAGAGAAGTGGTGTCTCCTCCTGGTGCCTCCCTCTCGCCCCTGAAACTCAGGCCAGCCACTTCAGTGATGGGGCCTCCCAGGGCGGAAGAGTGGAGGTAAGCTTGACACACTGCAAGGCTGGCTGAGTAGGGTGCAGAGCACTCAGCCACAAAGCCTGTCGGAAAGTCCTAAGTTCCCCAGGGCTCAAGAGCCATGCTGATGATATCTTTCCTACCTCCAGTCACTGAGCAGCTAGGGAAGGGGTATCAGTTTCCATGGGTTCTCTGTGGAGAGCAGGAGACTCAGGAGCATTGCTTTCAGCTCTTAAACTGCTGCCCTCACTCCCACTGAGTTGTTTTTAAGTGTATCTAAAGCATGGAAGATGCATGATCCAGTTTACTGTTGTTTGTTTCCTGCTTTACCATTGAAAGTCTAGTTTTAAGCATGATGAAATAGAAGTGTATGAAGTGGTGGCTTTCTCTTTTTTCCTCTCTTTTTTTGTTACAGACCCCTATTCTGTTAAAAGAAATGTGGCAAGAACCCTGAATAACCAACCTGTGTTTGAGTACATACTTCATTGTTTGAGGACAACATACAAATACTTTGCTCTTCCACACAGAGTTACAAAACCCAGCCTCGCAAAGCCTCCTAGCCCCATTAACCATGTTTCAGACCCATATAAAGAAGCAAGAAATTGTGGCCCAAAGCTCCAAGAGACAGATACTGATAAACTGGGAAAAGCAGCTGTGGCTCAAGGTCCTAGTGCCTGCAAGGCACAACCACTTACTCTTAAAGATACCACTGAGCAGCTGGGAAGCTTGCCGGAGGAGGAGACAGGAAGTGTGCACATCCAAATACACCAGGAAAGCTCTGGCTGTGTCCAAGCAGAGGTCAGTTGCGAGGGTCGTGAGGATGCCACAGCACAGCATCAAGAAACAGGNAGTGACACCGAGAAAGTCAGAGGGAAGGGCGGGCATCTTTCGAGCACTGATGATCAAGGTTTAAGCGGCAGCAAGCATCCAGAACTTGAGAGCTACGGCAGCCTGTGCGGTCTCCAGGCAGATAACACTCTGGAGTTGGTAGGGCTCCGGAGTCCTGGAGCTGAAGAGTGTGGNAGCTGTGCTTCCTTGGCTGACAAGGCTGATGTAAATGAAGAAAACACAGAAGGATCTCTGAACTGCTTTTCCCCTTTAGTCCAGGGCCGGGCATCAGCAGTCATGCACTTTGATGATGAGGAGGATGAGGATGAGGATGAGGAGCCCAGGCTCAGCATTAACCACACAGAAGATGAGGAGCTGCTTGTTAGTGAACATCAGGGGGACAACAGACACACTGGGTCAGGTGAGGAGGAGGTCCTCTCTGAAGAGGATGACCTAGCTGAGCCTGCTAAGGGTGAAGATCTGGAAGAGTGTGGAGAGCACGTAGATGGGACTCTGCTCATAGACCTAAACAGAATAAGTCTGAATGAGAAAAGCTTTCCTGAGGAAAATTCACCCAGGGACCAGTCGGACTTCTTCTATGAATTTAGAAAACTGACCTTCACCAAAGGCAAGGTAATGGTTGCTGATAGTCTCAGATCTGGGTGACTCTAGATCATTCTAATGGATATTATTTCTGGTTTTCTTTTGTTATACATTTACCCATTTATCACCTGTGTGGAATAGGCACGTGTACCATTCGTGTGTATGTGGAAGGCTGAGGCCAACTTGAGGGAGACAGTTCTCTCACTGTGTGGGTCCCAAGAATTGAACTCAGGTCACCAGGCTTGGCAGCAAGTGCTGTTTACCAGCTGAGCTATTAGTCAGCCTGATTTCCATTTCTGTGTACTAGAATGGTAGCTTCCCATTTGGTTGTGGTTTAACATGTTCTGATGTGTAACCATTTGATCCATGTCCCTCCTTGAGACTAGTAGGGATGTACATAGGCTACAGACAGTTCATATCTCTTTTCTCCTGACATCACCAGAGCGTGTCCCATCTCTCAGGCCATTTGGAGTAGCTGTAAATTAGGGAATAAGTGTAGTTAACTTTTTTATCTAAGACCCTTTATTTAGCAAAGATTTCTCATTAACTTTTATTTTGGTTCACCGTATCCCTGCAGTCTCCCACAGTAGTGTGCAGCTTGTGTAAGCGAGAAGGCCATCTAAAGAAGGACTGTCCTGAGGACTTCAAGAGAATCCAGCTGGAACCTTTGCCACCACTGACACCCAAGTTCTCAAATATCTTAGATCAAGTTTGCATCCAGTGTTACAGTAAGTCTTCTGTGTTCCCTTGATGTGCCACAAGGGTTGACACTCAAGAGTTTTCACTGTCATCCCTACAGTTAGTCTTTTGAGAATTGCATACAGTGTGTGTGATCGTACTCACTCGCCGATGCTCCCCCTGCATCCCTCCTCCTGCATCCACTTCTCACTTTTCACTACTTCCACTTCATGCCCTCTTGTTTCTTTTTCACAACTCACTGATTTCAGTCTGTGCTTCCCATAGACTCCTCGTTGTGGGGCCATCCACTGGAGCCACATCCTTAACAAAAGCTAACTCCCCTTCTCCCAGAAGCCATCAACTGCCATAGCTCCCCAGTTAGTGTGAGGGCTCCTTAACCCCTCCATGCTGGAATATTGAATGGCTTGATTGTGTTCAGGGAACCTCAGCTACTGTGAGTTCATGAGTGCAGCCATCCTGTCCTGTTCAGAAAATACTGCTTTGGTCTGATGTTCTGTGACCTCAAGTTCTTAGGATCTTTCTGCTTCCTTTTCAGTAATGGCCCCTGGGTCTTGAGGGGAAAGAATACTTTTCAGTGACCGCTAATGAATAACCCACATGCAAGCTCTTTAAGGAACAGCCGTTTGGGGCAGCATTGATATTGAGAGACGTTTCGGTTCCTATTTCCAAAAGAAGCCTGCTGCTGCTTAGACTGAATGTACTCAGTACTCCACATTGACATTTTCAGGAGCTCCCCCTATGACCCAACAGGCTCTCTCTCTGTCTGTAACTGAAGCTGCCACTGAACTTGCTATTGTCTTTGCCTCCTGGATGCTAGTATGATAGGCAGGACTAGCATGTCCAGCCTAATTCCTCCTTCCTTCTCTCTAACAGGGTCTCACTATGTTATTGAATTCTTGGATTCAAGCANTCCTCCTCTACCTTAGCCTCTCAAATATCCAGGATTGTCCAGCTGCCGTTGACATTTTTGTTTTGTTGAACTTTTTCAGATATTAAAAAAGAAAATCAGCTCCCAGTTAAAAACAAAACAGTCTACGGACATTTCTGTTGGAATTCTAGAGGAGTTTGTTAACCCAGGTTTAGAGCCCCTGTCCCAGTTAGCTTCCATCTCAAGAGCAGTTCTTGGGGATAGACTCACTGAAGCAGGGTCTCCCTGTGTGGCCCCGGCTGGCGTGGACCTCACACGGCTGGCATTACATCTGTGTCCCACAGGCCTAATTTGACAGACACTGTTCGTCTGTTTTTTATTGCGAGCACTGTCTGACGAGAAGGTATAAAAGTCTAGTTTTTGAAGCTTATGTTTTCTTTTTCTCAAAACTATTTTTTCAGCTTTTCTAGCAATATCAACTTTTTTTTAAACCACTCCCCTACTTCATTGTATCTATTTGTTTTTAAACAGAAGATTTTTCTCCAACTCTCGTGGAAGATCAGGCTCGTGAACATATCCGGCAAAATCTAGAAAGTTTCATAAAACAGGACTTTCCAGGTAAGTAACTTTTTTATCTTTAGGAAAAGAAAGGTAATAGAAGAACACGTGTATTACAGGCACATTAACTTTAGCAGCAATGGGAAAACCTTGTGGTGAGTAGGATCAGAATTGAGGTCGTTTATATATCTGGGATGGGCTTTGGTCCACCACATCTAGTTTACCAATAGAAAGATGACAGTGTAGGATCACCCAACATGTAGGAGGTGAATTCATTTGGAATTAGAGTAAGTCACATACATACAGGAGCTAGAGAAATGACTTAGCAATTAAGAGTACATGCTGCTCTTGCAGAGCGACTTGAGGGGATCTGACACCTCTGTTCTCTGTGGGTATATGCACTAATGTATGTAGACACACACAGAGGTAAAAATCAGTCTTTTAAAGTACAGTGCAAGCATCACTCTTACAGCATTAAATGGTCCACATTTTTCCTTGAAACATTCTTGCGTTTTGGTATAAAGTGGTTTCCACTGATCTTTCATGTCATATACAGCATGTGCTTTTAAGTAAACTGAAGGGAATCATTAAGAATAAGTGTGTAGTTAAAAAGACATTGAGGTTGGCAGGATGGCTCAACAGATAAATGGCCTTGGTGCCAAGCCTGATGACCTGAGTCCAGGACCCACATAGTGGAAGGAAAAAAACCAGCTCCTGAATATTGTCCTCTGTCTTCCACATACGTACACAGACACCGTAAATAAATAATTAATTGTAATAAAAAACATTTAATGACCTTAATTATGAGATAGGATAGTTAGCAATTGGTATTTTGGATTCATTAAAACAACAATTAAATGTACTCAGGTAATGAGCTATTACTTGTCATCTGTCCCTAACAGGAACTAAATTGAGCTTGTTTGGCTCCTCCAAAAATGGATTTGGGTTCAAACAGAGTGACCTTGACGTCTGTATGACAATTAACGGACATGAGACTGCTGAGGTACGGTTACCACGTGAACACACATGTGCTGTGAACATGTGGTTAGCGCCGTCCTCACTGGCAGAATTGTGAGGCATCTGGAATGTGCCAGGGCATTCCACATGCAGTGCACCACGAAGCACAGCCTCTGAACCTGTGTTGACCTGCTTGGAGGGGATGTGAAGAGTAGCGAGTGCTGGCTGGGCTTGGGAGGGACACACCTGTGATCCCAGCACCTAGGAGACTGAGGCAGGAGGATTGCTAGAAGTTCAAGGTCAGCCTGGGCTGTAAAGCAAGAGTCTGTCTCAAAAAAAAAAAAGCAAAACACGCACACTGACTAGGTAGCTTTGAAGGGGCTTTCCTGTGTAGTACAAAGTGTACTGGCTGCTGTGAAGCCAGACCACCCTCACCAGTGCCCATTGGCTTAGCCACTAGACCAGGACAGATATCCTCGCAGAGCTATCTGTGATGTTGGTTTGCTTATGTATGGTGAGTATTAACTTTAGTTGAGGACCTAGATTTGAGACAAGCTTGGTCTTATCAGTACCAAAACATGTATTTTTGGTAGATAAGTACTAATTTCTGTTCCCCCTGTTGCTTTGGGAAGTTCCCTCTTGGGTGGCTTGGATCATGTCTGTCAGGAGACAGCAGAGTACACCCCTTATGCTGAAATGCAGCTTAGAGCCCTGTTTGTTGTTGTTTTGATTTTTTTCCCCCTCTTCTTGTAGATGGGGGTCTGCTGTATAGTCTGGACCTCCTGATCCTCTTGCCTCAGCCTCTGACTCCTGGGATTATGGCCTGTGCCATCATGCCACTCTAACAGCCTATTTTCACAGTTTCATTAGCATAGTGCCACACCCAGTCCTGTATGTGTTCTCTGTGGATTCTCTCTCTCTCTCTCTCTCTCTCTCTCTCTCTCTCTCTCTCTCTCATATAACAGAGTAAGTCTGAGTGAGAGGTGCCTTATGCATGCCAGGTGGAGCCGTGCGCCTCGTCACACCTGTCACAAAGGGACCCTTTTCAGAATGATGATGGTATAGATGCTGTTGATCTGATGCCTGTACTGCTACTGCTCAGGAGCTCTCTCTCCATGGCTTTGTCCTGAGTCTGCATTCCAAGGCCATTTCTGACTTCAGGAAAATAGCCCCAAATAGATCTACCTGGAATTTGGTGAATGGTGTAGAGTGAGATTAGGTCTACCATATGGAATGACCTATATATCCTCAACATTGATTCTCATTAATGTGTTTTATAAACTACTTTTGATAATATTTCTAAAGTAAAATTTTGAATATGTACCATCAGAAGGACTTATGCAGATGGGGATCACAAACATGTTTTTATTATTATTATTAAAACATTCAGTGTACAACTGCAGGAGAAATAATATACAGATATCTTAAACATAAATAGAGGTACAAATTCTTATCCTAATTTGAACTGTTTCACTAAAGCATGCCCAGTGATTGGGCAAAACTAAAACTTATTTTATGCTACAGTCATCCTAGGGTCCTTCCTGCTAGGTAGCCTCTCTGGATCTGTGGGTTGCAGAGTAATTGTCCTTTGGTTTATATCTAATATCCACCTATTAGTAAGTACATACCATGTTTGTCCTTCTGAGTCTGGGTTACCTCACTCAGGATGATATTTTCTAGTTCCATCCATTTGCCTGCAAATTTCATATGGTCATTGATTTTCTCTGCTGAGTAGTATTCCATTGTGTATATGTACCACATTTTCTTAATCCATTCTTCAGTTGACGGGCATCCTTGTGCCAAGGCACAGTGGTATATGCTTGCGTCCCAAAACTTAGGAGGCACAGGCAAGAGGGCCTTGAATCTGAGTTCAGCCTGGACTGCACAGAGAGAAGTATGACTTGGCCAAAACACCATTCCAAATTACTATATGACTTCAATTTTGGATAGTCCCACAGGGAAGTAACCTGAGTTCAGTCACAGCAAGTCATCAGTTCTTAATGAAACTGTGTGCATGAGTGAGACAAAGGACAGAAGCCCTCTTGCATACCACTAAGGTGTTCTTCCAAGTGAGGAAGTTCTCATGGCTCACAGACCTTCTGAAGTTCTTATTTTGACTTTTGTTGTACATCCAAAAGGTTTACATATCTTTAGGGTGTTTTGTATGTGTAGTAACTGACACTCAACTGAAAGGGACATAAAAACCATCTGAAATTGAGCTTGCTGAGACAGCTCAGCAGGTTAAAGTGTTTCAGTGCAACTCTAAGGACTTGAGTTCAGTGCCTGAATCCCACAGTGGAAGAAGAAAACTGACTGTTGAAAAGCTGTTTTCTGCTTTCCATGTGTGCTCTCTTTCACACGTGTCATGTCCTGACATGTGTGTGCCCTCAGTCACACGCGCACACAAATAAAAATAAGAAGAAAAATGGTTTGAAGTGAACCTCACTATCTCTGAAGGTGATATATAAGCTGTCAGTGCAGGACCCTGACTCCTACTTGTTGCTGCTTTGCTTTGGGTCTAACCCAGAACCTCACACAAACTAGGCAAATACTCTGGCACTGAGCTCCATTCCCAACCCTTCCCCTGAGTCTCACTAAGTTACCCAGGCTGGCTTTGAACTTACTGTGCAACCCAGACAGCCCTTTAATTGTTGACTGTCTTACCTCAGTCTCTTGAGTAGCTAAGATTACAGGTATGTACCAGCAGGCCCAGCTTGTTTCCTCATTTAGCTTTCATATTTTTGTGCCTTTGCTGCAGGGGTTGGACTGTGTAAGAACTATTGAGGAGCTGGCAAGAGTCCTCAGAAAGCATTCAGGTACCTCTATACATGTTTTAAAAGTACTTTTTACTTTTCTTTAGTGTTTTATATACTTGGAATTTATTCATGCCAATGAGGAAGTATGCCTTCTCATTTATAAATATATGTAATATTGGTGTCATTAAAATGTTCTGTAGTCTAATATGGAAGAAAATTGGTAGTAATGCCTGTGTGGTTGATGCTAGCTATTTTGGTTACAAAGCATATTCAAGGCAGGTGAGAGATTTAAGTCATTTTGCCTTAAATGTGAATCTAACTGTAGACGTTGCTAAAAGCCCGTGACATATGATAAAGAGCATACAGACTTGGTGAATTGTGTTTGCATCCCTTCTGTGCAACATCACAGCTCTAGAAGACTGTTTAGGTAGTTTCTGAAGTATTTAGAGCTATAGAATGTGTAGGTCCTGCAAATGACATACAAACCTGAAATGCTCCTAGGGGCAGCTGTGGACCAAAATAGTGAAAGTGTATGCTTGTTTGCTTGCTTGTCTGTTGCTGAGGCCTTGCTCGTCAGAGGCAAGCACTGTACTACTGAAGTACAACCCTAGCTCTGTCTTAAACATGTAACCCAGGCTAGCCTCAAACTCCTCCATATCTCCAGTTTCTGGGATTATGGATGTGCACCATCATGCCTGGCTGTTTGCTGGGTGGGGTGGTTAATTGATTAATTGGTTGGTTTCAAATGGGTTTGTTTGGGAGGAGTTCTTGTTTTTGAGACCTTGTAACCTTGAACTCAGAACTCTTGCCTCAGCCTCCTGACTACCTAGGATCACAGGTGCAGACCACCACACTTAACAAAATACTTTCTTTAAACATTCATTTCTTAAACTTCTATTCTGAGAGTAAAAAATGAAAGTGGGCAACATGACCCCTATTCTTGTGGACACACTCATGGGTGCATGCGCACACACAATGGTACAATTTCCTTTGTAGATCGAGAAAGATATTTTCCTCAAGTAAGAGTCCATCACTAAGGATAAGTTTTGTTTGGATTCTCAGATTATGCANAGAAACCAAAGTTCCTAGATTTGACAGTTTTTAGTTTGAGGACTGAGCTGGACTTTGACATTTACTGTAACTCACCCTTGCTTGCCTTCCATCTTTTTCTGGATCACTTGTGTTGAGATAGATTGTCCCTGTCTTAAGCTTCCTCAATGTATATTTCATAAGGACAAACTATGTTCAGTGGTTGTTTTCAGAACAGAAATTACTCTGTATAGTCATTTATATAGAGAATTATATGGTAGAAATGGAATATAGAGAATTTAATAGTTACTAGAGGGCTCCGCTTACAAGCTAATGCCTTTAGAGGCAATCTCCCCAGCTATGGTATTGAATGCCTACTACATAATTAGAAGTGTTGAGTATTTAAGGACAGCAGAAAAGTTAAAAGGCCTGTCTCTCTCTCTGTCCTTTGGTATTTGGGGGTAGCTGAAGTTTGGCATAAAACTTGATTGCAGTGGGTAGAAACAGAAGCCATTGGAATTATAAAGTGGAGCCAGGGTGACATGCAAGGGATAAGTCTCCGAGAACAGGTTTGTGAATGTCAAAAAAGATCAATCATGGCAGATTCCCTAATGAGAAAGAGAGGTGTAGCAAATTGTGGAGATTCTTGATCCCAGACTTCCTACTGGTTCTGTGTTGTGTGAATTCAGATTTGTTTGTTGTTGTTTTGGATTTTTTGTTGTTGCTGTTTTTGGTTTATTTTACATTTCTGTCCCTCTGACTCTACTCTAAATCCCTTCTAGACTTCAGCACTGGTATCTGTGCAATCAGCAAAATAGGCAAATGACTGCTAGCCTGATCTATGCACAGGCCAGTGAAGTTGAAGTTGTTCTGGCTTCAATCTGAGGCCCTGCTCTGCAGCTTACCGCTTGCACGTGTAGTTCCTGAGGATGCCTTCNGTCTCTGTTCCCCCTTATGCAAAGTGAAGTTGAAAGTCTGGTTGTGAAGGGTCCTCTGCATACCCCATTACATGTAGGCCCACAGGAGTTGAGAACACCTTCTTCCTGCTTGTATATAGGCAATCTCAAGCATGCACTCCTTCATCTTTACATTCTCAGGCCACCATGACATTTCAAGCTGATGTTCTTCAGGAGTGGTCACCCTGCCTCCGTCCCTGTGCCAGGAACATGGTTCAACATTATGGTCCATGATTCTCCAGTACTTAGGCCATCACATTAGCTTCTTTGGCCTCAAGAATAATTCTTCTCAGTTTTTCTCCTTTTCCTTATAACACATTTTCCTTTCCCTTGAGTCCATTTTCTAGCCTACATATTGTCATGGAAGGGCCGTGAAGGCTTTTTGTGCCATTTTTCTTGCCAGGTAAATGCCTTCCACCTCCACTACTTGAGCATGTTCAAAGTGTAGCTCAGGCAGTCTCCTCGCCCACTGAGAGTCATTCTTTCCTTTTCCATCCATTGTTTTAGCTCCATGGCAACTACTGTGTCAGACATTAAGATGATGGTTTATGGATCGTTAGTCAGATGGAAAGGGGAGTAGAGCTCATGTATGCAAGCTCCAGTAGTTCCTCTGTGGAAACAGCCCGCCTTGCACACACACTTGCAGCTTCTCATGAGCTAGTTGGTTTGTGGAGGACAGTGGACTTTTTGATTCTTGTGATTCAAATATCAGTGTGGTTAATAGATACAGACTTTGCCAGGCGTCTTCCTAGTTATTTAACAACAGACTTTGTTGATTAGTTGTAATGAATACAATGAGACAGCTAAAGTTGGAGTTTGTTTATGCTGGAGCATTAGCATGAGAACATCTCTGCCCAGTTGTTGTGTTTAATCATGTGTCTTGCTTTCCTCTAGGGTTGAGGAACATCCTGCCCATCACAACAGCAAAGGTGCCCATTGTGAAGTTCTTCCATCTGAGAAGTGGGCTAGAGGTAGACATCAGCTTGTATAACACACTGGTAAGATATCTAGGGTTTGCCCAGCCTGTCTTTCTTTCTTTCATTTTTTTTAAGAGTCTCAAAGACTAGACTAGCCCAGTCTGTCCTCTCAATTGCCATTACGTGAACCTCCTATTTTGGTTCCTTGAATGCTTTTTCTTTTTTTTTAGTCTTTCTGTTTGCTTCCTTCTATCCAGTCTTTCTTTTTGCAGGGACTGGGAGTGGGGATTGAAACAGGGTTTCATAGCACTGAGGTTAGCCATGAACTTGCTGTGTGTGCAGCTGATGGTAACTTTGAACTTCTGGTCTTCCCGGCTCCACCCCACAAGTGCTAAGATTACAGGCTCATACTACCATGGCTGGTGTTTCAGGTATTTTCTTTAGGGAGATAAAGGGGAATGAATGTCTTTTTAAAAATAAGTACTTAAGTGAAATGAGGCGTTCATTTCATCTTTCTTATCCCGTCCTTTTGGCTACTCAGCCTTTGCCCCGAATGACTGAAGCAGCTCTCTGCCCTTGTTTTACTCTCTCTTTGGGAATTACTGGGGTGGTTGGTGTGTGCCTTGTAGTATTCTAAGGCTGGAGAATTCTGTGGAGAATTCAGTAGCCATTCATATCCACATGGGGTAATAGAGCAGCTAAGTGGTAGGAAGTTTGCCTGGCATTCCATCCCCAGTCTATTGTCAAGGAGTTGGTAAATGCTCATCAGTTTAAGTGTGAGAGTTTGTATGTGTGCATCAGAGAGAGGGAGAGAGAGAACGTGTGTGTGTGTGTGTGTGTGTGTGTGTGTGTGTGTGCGCGCGCGCGCGCGCGCGCGCGCGCGTGCACATGAGCGCAATTGAAGATTCACTTCAGATAAGGTCAGAGTAGCAGGTTTGTCTCTCTGACTTGAACTTGACTTTAATTTAGTTTGTATGCTGTGCCCTCCTTTTTGGCCTCACANGTGGCTGCTTCCAGACCCAATGGGACCTGAGAGCATTTTACTCAAATGATGCCACAGGGAAAGGGAGACTCTTACATTTACTTAAAGGAAACTCCTTATTTTATTACTGCTTCCATCTCCCAAGTGCTAGGATGACAGGCCTATGTCACCACACCTAGTAACATGCTTGTTTATGTTAATGGCTTTTTTTTTCCAATTTATTCAGACTAAAGATTTATTACTGAAATCAGAAGTTACGTGTATCTGTCATTATCTCTTAGATTAACACAGCTTATCTTAGAAAGAAAAAAAGAAATTTCTAAACTGTGTTGCAGTTGTGGACCTTCCTAGGTCACAGTGTTTTCAAAGCTTCATGCTGCCCCCTTCTTTTCAACAGGCTCTTCATAACACAAGGCTCTTGTCTGCGTACTCCGCCATTGACCCCAGAGTGAAGTATTTGTGCTACACCATGAAAGTGTTCACAAAGGTGGGTGCACTGCTGCCTGTGGCTGATCTGGAAATGGCTCTGCATTTGCAAACCTTTTTGAAAGCATAAGTGTGACACTACCACCCTGCACACACAGTGGACTAGCTTGGAATTTGCTGTATAGAACAGGCTGGCCTCGAACTCACAGAGATCCTCCTGCCTCTGCCTCCTAAGTGCTGGGATTAAAGGCGTGCGCCACCACACCTGGCATTGATGTCTTTTAGTTTTTCATGATAATCCTGCTGTGTGTCCACTACTTTGAGTTCAGTTTGATTTAGGTTAGGTTGGTTGCTTTAGTTGACATATTTTCATTTTTGAAAATGTGATTTTTGTATCAGGTCCTCAAATGAAGTAGTGATAATTGACTGCAAGCTAGGTAGACATGATTTTCACAGTGTTCTCTTCTTCCTCTAGATGTGTGACATCGGTGATGCGTCCAGAGGCAGCTTGTCGTCCTATGCGTACACTCTTATGGTGCTATATTTCCTTCAGCAAAGGTCTCCACCTGTCATCCCTGTGCTTCAAGAGGTACCCATAGGGAACTGTGTCCTCTGCAAAACTGGGCTGTCTCTGAGCCTCTGCCTCTGCTAATGTGCTGTAGTTCTGTAGTTAAGTTTTTAACTTTTCCTAGATGTCTTGCTAGCAACGCATTAGTTTTTCATTCTATACTAATACTTTTTAAATTAATTTCAGATATACAAAGGTGAAAAGAAACCAGAAATACTTGTTGATGGCTGGAATATTTACTTTTTTGATCAAATAGATGAACTGGTGAGTATTTTAAGGTAAAGATTTTCCTAAGCCTTGACTAAAAGTTGTCTTGTTCTATGCTGTAGATGACCATGGTGTAGAGTTGTCACATCTGTCTGTTATGACAATTAAGACTGGCATTCACAAGTGTTCCCTTTCATTAAGCTGAGTGTGTTTGTAGGCACTGTACCCGGGATTTCATCAGTGTCAGCTGCTCTTGGTAGTAACTGTTCCAAGGGAGCACATTTTTGTTGCATGACTCTTCTTACTAAGACTTTGTGTAGATGTGCACTACTGTCCTGCTGACTGCACAGCTCTTAAGCTTCTTCACAGATTCTTTGCCATCGCATTCTGAGATACATCATTTCAACTCTTGCGTCATCTCTACGTCCAAGTCAGAGTAGAAGCTAATAGACTCATGTAAATGATGGTTTAAAACAAAAAAGAAAGCCAGATGTGGTGGCGCACACCTTTAATCCCAGCACTTAGGAGGTAGAGGCATGTGGATCTCTGTGAGTTCAAGG